>JAJPUD010014776.1:0-31086 GCA_023553655.1 Myrmecobius fasciatus
GTTACAGCATCTTGGTCCAATGCCAGTATTCTCCTCCTTTTGACCAGGGAATGTGGTTGGGAAAATGGTAGAACTTGAGTTCTAGTGGTGGGGGAGGTGTTGACAGAAGTGTCAGCACCAGCTGGTTAGAGTGAGGGCTGGAATGTCACTGCCAAGAAAGAGCAGTCTGAAGAGAATCCCTTATCCCACATTGATTACCCTGCAGTGCTCTTTACCACTTTCCCCCCCCCAACACACACACACACACACACACACACACACACACACACACACACAGAGGCACACGCCCAACCCATTAACATCCCTCCTGAGGGCTACAACCTCCAATCACTACCTCTGTCTGGACCCCTTCATTGAGCACAAATATGCATTGACTGTGTATAAGAGAGAGCCTGCATGAAAGGGAGGGAGAGGTCTTTTTCTGGGAACAAACATCTGCCTCCCACCACCATGAGGTAGTGCCTATGAATGGACCAGCAGGATTTCTGAGGTTCAGAATGAGGATGCCAGGGGGCAGTGACCCAGCCTGCGGGGGCTGGAGGACCAAATAAGGGCAAAGGGAATCAGAGAGTAAAAAAAGCAAGCATCGACTGGAAAGCAAGCAGCAGAAGCCAGCCCCCAGCAGGAGCCAGGGTTTGTTGGCTTGGCCCCTGTTGTTGTTGGGATAATAAGCCAGACACCCCTATGGGGTCAGTAGGAAACTACTCTTGCCTGTCTCAAAGTTCAAAAAAACTGGGGGTCAGAAAGGCTACTAGGCCAAATTGTCCATAACCCAGCAAAATTTCAAGGAAGAGTTAGAAGCCTAAGTAGTATATAATTTTTTCCTTGTATGGAATGAGTGCTAATTTTCTCAATTACTTTTTTCACTCCCTACCAGTTTTCTCTCCTTTATACCAACTTTTCATTTTTCTTAAGGTTTCAAATTTCATTTTTTTTTCTTTGGTGCATTCTCATTTTGGGTGCTCATCTTTGCCTCTTTCTAATTTCTCCATATCACTCTCAAAATGTGGGGCCTCAAATTGAAATGCAACTTTAAAGGTCAAACAAGCATTTCTAAGCACTTACTATGTGCCATGCACTGTATTCATGCTGAGTTGCTGGAAGGGAGAAGTCTTTTGCACATCAGTCTTCTTGTTTCCAAGCCTGATGTTTTGTTCACTTTGACAACTGGCTTTCCAGAGGTAGGAGGACCTAAGTTAAAATTTGGACTCAGACACTGACTGATCTGTATTACCCTTGGCAATTCACTTAACCTTGTCTCAATTTCCTCATCTGTAAAATGAGCTAGAGAAGGAAATAGCAAATCACAAGAGTATTTTTGTCAAGAAAACCCCAAATGAGCTCAGGAAGAATTGGATGTGTCTGGAAAACAACTGAACAACAACATCCTCATTCCTTGGCTGGTACTCTATCCACTCTTGTCACCTAGCTGCCAAGGATAGTGAGTTCTATGTGGACCCTAGCAAATATGTTCTATATTTCCTGAATTTGCTATAGAATGCATCTTCTTAGGGTCAAGGAGGATGGTGTCACCGTGGTTCCTGTTTCTCTCTTAACTCTCAAATTGAAACACTGAATCTCCCAGAATGTTTGTTACTCTTCTTGTTTGATTTTTCACAATTGCAGAAGGAGCATAAAAACATCAATACTATAGCTTTTTGAGCAGTAATGAGGCAATCAAGAGTCACTGATCAAATAGCTGGAAAGTTCCCCTTTCTGATCTTTTCTTCATTCTTCTTTCTTCACTTATTTTCTCTTCCTTTTTCCCTCCATCCTTTCCTACTTCCTCATTCACCACATCTGCAGTCCTCATGAATATTCAACCTTTCCTAACAGCACCTATGTGTGTTCATTCAAAGACTCTCCCCTCATCCACTAGGGAAATAGGGTATAAGGGAGAGAACAGTTTCTCTTTTAACTAACCTTGCACAGAAAAGTCACCGGTTAGTGAGGGACTGAGTATTAATCCTCTTAGTTTTTATTCCTCATCATGATGAGAACTTCCTCACATGTGCTCTGAAAACAGATGCTATCTGGGTCTGCCATTTTCCAGCCTCTCTAGACTTAGAGGCCTCAATCTCTAAATGTAGATGTTTCTAAATCTTCCATTCAAAGGCATACTGCTTCTCTTAGACCTCTTGTTAGTATCCCTAATACAAAAATTTGAGACAGGAATACTAGGAAAACTAGAATGAACCCAGGGTAAAGAGTAAGGAAGCAAATAGGTCTAGGATTCTGTAGTTCCCTTCAAAGTAAAGAATTCCCATGCTGGAAAGATAAAGAGTTCCCATATCAGGAACCCTTATGGGGAATTGCCAAGTTGACCTGAGGCCGTAGTTGTTGCATATCTCCCCCTCTTCTCTTTTGTTTTCATTAAGACTACTGCTAAATTTTGCAAGGATAAAGGAGTAAGAAGTAAGAGAATATAATATTTTATATTATATTTCTTATATATAAGATATTATATAATAGCCAATATTTTGGCTATTATAGTTGTAAAGGACCTTAGAGGTCCTCTCAGTACAGGATTTCTTTTTAGAGCATTTCTGAAATTATCATCCTGCTTCTTTGTAAGATTGTGAACTTTAATGAGACAATCCATTCTATTTTAAAATAACTGAGTATGAGAAAATCCTTCATTATACTTTACTGGCATTTGCCTATATGGTAACTTCCTTTATGAATCACAGTTCTGAACTCTAGCAGAAAAATGAAAGGTAGGAGATCAAGGTAACAAGGTAAGAAACCTACTTGGGTTCCAAGTCCTAAGGGAGAGAAATGTTTCAGTGGGGCCCAAAGCAACTGGGAATAGCATAGTTTGAAATTTTATATCCTCTGTTACTTTACTCTCAATAAGTTAGACTGGGGGTTGAGTGGAGGGATTTTGTCCAGAGCAGCAGTTTCTCACTATTCTCCCCCCTCTCCTTGCTCCATTCCATTCTGCTCCGTTTTACCATTACCTAGGTTTGGGCATGGTTTTTTCCAGAGAGTTGTTTCTAAGGGATGAGGCTGCTGTCATGTAAACTGGGAGGGAGAGGTGGGGACAGGGCCCATGTGTTTTGGACTCTATTAACTAACTCCCCCGCCCCAATCCATCACATTCTCCCCCCCGGGGCCGCCGCAGCCCCAGCAGCTGGGTAACCCCGGGGAGGCTGAGTTGAGGGTCCCCGAAGGGAGCCAAGCTTCAGGCAGAGAAGCAGAGACACATGTGTGCTGGGGCAGGTTGGGGCTGGCTTCTCATTGGGAAGGGGGCTCTCCAAGCTGGGCTTCATTAGGGCCATGGCACTAATAGGGGAGGGGGTATGGGGGTTGGGCTGACAGCCAATTACTTGCTCGTCTGCATTATGGATTAACCCATCTGGGGCTGGGAGATTGGCTCTGAAAGGGGCACAAAGGGGGGAGGCGTGACCACAATCACACACTGAATTATCTTGTCTGAGCATCATTGTCCAACAAGCAGGGCCTCTGGATGGATGACCCTTCCCTGGGATTTCTATCTTCTTCATTTTCTCTGTTCCCCACCCCAAAGGGTCAGAGGTAATCCTCTACCTGGTTAAAGGACAGGGGCTTTGGGTACACTCTAAATGAACTCCTTCTAGAGAGGTAGGGAGATTGTGGGGGCTTGAGGCTGGGGGTCATGTTAGCAGATCTGGGAGCCAAGTGATACACTCACATCTTTCCTCCTCATATAGGGGCACAGACTTTCAAAGCAATGGTCCTGTCCCCTTAGACAGACACATAAGACATACTCCTTCCCCATTGACTTTGTGGCCTAAGTCTTCAGGCTAGGGATGTGGGAGTAGGGCAGGGATTGAGGATCTAGGGTGGGTAGGATGAAAGAAACTGAAGCTTTGGAGAGAATCTGGGGAAAGTGATCAGAGCTAAGGGAAGAGCAGGGATTCAAAGGAAAGCTTTGGAGAGAGAGACAGGCTGAGAGAAGAGCAAGAAGTAAGGGGGTTGGGGGGATGGGTCAAGGAGAACCTCCATAGTCTTAAGTTAGTAGGAGTGACAATCTATTTACATGCTATGTCATTCGGGTCTGAAAAAAAGGTTTTGAGAAGGGTACTTGAAGCACCCCATGCCCTCCTCTGGCATCTCTAATGCTATCCCCTAGGGAACCCAAACTCCCCTCCCCCACAATCTCCCTTTCTAGGAAAAAGCTTATATTGCAGGTTAGTAGAAGAGAGAATGAAAAAGGAGGGGTGGAATGAGAGTGGGGGTGCTTTCCTTAGGATAATCCTCTCATTACCATCTCATAATCAGAATCACGCTTTCAATGTAAATGGGGATGTTAAATATTAGTTTCTCCAGACACAGGCTCCTCTGGAGTAAATCATCAATGTTCCCCATAATCCCCTCACCCCTACACTTCTCTAACAGAGATTCACTCCAAGACTGGAAAGCTCAATATGGAAGGGTGCCAATGTGGAGAAGAGCTTAGGGGTCAGGTTAACCTTAAGGTACAAATAATAATAGTTGCCAGTTATATACTGCTTCAAGATTTGTAATATGTCTGATATATTATTCTATTTGACCTTTACAAAAACTCTATAAGCTACTGTGGGATGTTAGTGCCCCCATGTTACAGAAGGAGAAACTGAGTCTCACAAATATGTGATTTGCCCATGGTCACAGGAATAAATTTCAGAAGCTGGGTTTGGATGCAAACCAAGTTCCCACTTCACTTACTACATAAAGATGTCTTTTTTCTTTAAATTAAATTACATTTTATTTCCAAATAAAATTTTCAAATTCCCACATCATCCCCTGTCATTGATTGAGAAAACAAGAAAACAAAACTCCTGTTTTATAAACACATATAGCTACGTTAAAAAAACTTCATGTATACTTCAGGATGTCTTAAGAATACTGGAGGTATTTGAAAAAAGGAATGAGTTTTGTTTTTACTGGGTCTCAACAACATTTTCCTGATTCTGAAGGGCAAGATCATCTAAAGGAAATTGACCCCTCTATCATCAAAGACTATCTGTGCTGATTGGCTCCTGGTCCCAAATCATTCATAATCCACTAGAGATCAATAAATACAGTATTATAAATTGAAGTGCCAGACTGGGGGAAGGAGGAGAGATGTTACTATTGGGGAACCCAGGGTCTTGCCCAGTCTACCATACTTTAGACATCACTGATATTTTCTGGAGATGTGGTTAGTATTTCCCTTTCAGTAGCATGCAAAATCAGTTTTATTCCAGTTAGTACAGTGGGAAGAAGGATTTTAGTGGGAAAACATGAGTTGACCTAATTTATTTCCAACCTTCCTACCAAATAAGGGGAGAGTTTTGACCTTTTCTTACTTTAACTGTGTTGAGACAGAGGGTGGTTGATGGGTATATCCTGTGATGTGGCTAGACATACAAAGTATCCCAAAAGTCTTAATACTTAAAACTAAACTTTTGAAACTCTCTATAGAGGGAAAACTGCATGCTCTTGGGGAGGAGGAAGGGCAGGCAGATGCTTTGCTCACTCTCCAGGCCTTCTACTACTAGATAGCTCATTTTCCTACCTATCCACTCAGTTTATATATTCTTTCCCTCACAATCTGGCCTTTGCACTGGATACATTGTTGGTTTCCTGGTTGGTACTCAAGAAAAAGAGTTTAACTGAAGTTGGCAAATCTATTTAATATTGAGGTTGAGATAGGGATAGGAAAGGTAAGGACCAGGGTGGCCCTCTACTCTTGGCCCTTATACTTAGATATGTAAGTTTAGGTAACCTTTGCTGGGTGAAGAAGTCTGCTCTGCTCTTCAGTTAAGTTCAATTCTGTTGGATTCAGTTAACTGAAAATGAAAATGGCAAACCACTGCAGTACTTTTGTTAAGAAAACCCTAAATCGGGACATGATTGAAAAAAATGACTGAATAATAACACCACTTATATGTAAGCCAATATGTTTCCTGCTGGGAATGCAAATATAAAAACTATATCTAATGACACAAGGAAGCTTAAAGTTTTATTTGAAAGTAGGGTTTGGTATAAATGTGGTGGTCAGGGGGAGCTGATTCAGCTTTCCTTTAGGACTAAGGTGATAGGGCAAAGTAACTCTCCTCCCCACCACTCCTTGGATTTGGAACACTTGGGGCACGGTAAGGAAGGAACCACATATGACATGTACTGACCTGAACAAGAGAAGGAAAGAGATGCCTTTGGAGAGTCCCTTCCCCCAGGACAGGGACTGTTTCTGTTGCTCTGCTCCCTCGATCCCTCCGTTTAGCTTTCTCCTCATTAACTCTCTGGCCTCATTAATCAGCCCAGATGAAACGCGCCCCAGGGAATGCAGACCGCCCCCTCTGCAGCTTGGTGCTTTAATTACCCTCCCGGCAGGGTAGCTGGCCGCTCAGGTGAACTCTGATCCTCTTCCTACCCAGTACTCTTCCCTGCCTTTAGCACCACCATCCCCCCCAACACATACAAGCACAAACAGACACACATGGGCACATAGGGATAACTGGAGATGACTAGAAAGGTTGTGACCCTGCTGCTAAAGGAACTGACACAACACACTAAGCTCAATGGTTATATGACTAGTCAGGGATAACCTTAGTATCTATTCCAGATGCCAGGTGGGTTTAGAGATGGGAATAGTGCTTCCAGGACTGTCAGTTCTCCTACTTCCATCATCCCCCCTATATAACCTTTGAGGAAGTATTCTAAAGATAACTATGCAAAATAAGCATCCATGTAGGGTATAAGCCATTGGAGAACTCAAGAAATTTGAAGAATCTGTGATTACTTCAAGCATTGATATTTCCTTTGACAATTTGTAAAATAGATAATTTTTTGTGTCTGGACTATGACATGAAGCTATGACAGTCTAGTTAATCTCATATAGATAAATGCTTGTATATGTGCACATACATAGATATCTTGAACAGTCAATTCAGGTAGACAATGAATTGGGTCTAATTAAATGTGAGGAGACAATCAGGCTTTGGGAAACTGGACAGCACTTTGAATGACTCCAAAAGTACTGGTTTCAGTACTAATTTTACAGTTGAGGAAATTGAAATTGAGTTGGGTAAAAAGACTTGCCCAGAGTCACACAGCTAGTGAGTGTCTGAGACTGGATTAGATTTAAGGTGTTCCTGACTATATTTTGTGGGTTACCAGCCTGTTAATTAAAAGAAATAGAATGAGCAGCAGATACTTCATGGTGTCTTTTAGTTTTAGCACGTTACTGATAGAAGTGAGACAAAACAAAACAAACTCAGACCATCACTGAGGACATGTATGGCTGCAAAATAGGTGGTTAGACTGTATGTCCAGAATGAGAGACGATAGACAAGCAAGAGAAGAAGGCCTCTGTGTTGGTTGATTTTGGAAAGATAATGGATAAGAGCCTTAAGAAAGTGAAATCTTTGAAGGAAGTACTCACTTCATTAAATTATGAAACCATAAATACATTTGTATAAATATACATTGTCAGTGACAGAAAAGCTTGCGTCCAAGTACCTATTTTGTGATGTCCAAATTAATGTGAAGGCTTTGTTGGACAAAGGATATATTTACTAAAATTTGCTCAGAACATCTAAGAGTAACTTACAGTTCTTTGTCCTGCCTCTGAAGATTGGTGGGGATATCTTGGATACTAAACTTGATTATAGGACTATTCCAAAGGCCTCTGACAGTTATGATGAGGTTGGAGGCACGTATCTCCCCCATGATGCTTTCCTTCCTCCTAAGGGCTAACATAAAGAACTAGAAATTTATAGATTCGGTGTTATGGAAGCAATCTAGTTCAACTTTGAACTCCATGCAAACCCAGTCCAGTGGTGAATTCCCAACCTCTGCCACTGACTCTGCCATTTAATTTTAAAATATGTCACAGTTTCTGTCTGTTGGCCAGCACTAGACTTCCTAGAAATCTGATGTGTTGAGAACTCTAAATGAATCACTTATTTGAAAAGACAATCTAGAGTTTACTTGATTTACTAGTCAAACTAGAGTTTCTAGCACAGAGACTGAAGAGTCACATCCAGGAGCCAGAGCGCTATTCCGTCAGCCTAGGGGCTAAGTATGACTAAACTCTTATTTGTCCAACCACATCGAAGCTCTTTTTGAGCTTCACAGATCTGTACTTAGTATTTTTATAGTATTATGATTACATTTGGAAATAAGAATCCTTTTAGTTCTATTGGGAAGAATTTAAAATTTAATTTCCAGGAACAATTGAAGATCTATCCAAGGCCAGTGTCTAAGGATCAAGAAGTTCAGGCCAGTGACACTACAGATTAGGAAGGCAGCAAAATGAAAAAGGAGGGAAAAGATAGGTTTTCCTTAAATACAAATGTGCATGAAATGGTAGATCCGCAAGTAACAGAGGGAGGCATAAAGATTTTCTGTTTGGGGGTCACCGTCTCTCTCACACTGCCTCTGTCTTTGTCTCTTTCTCTCCGCATCCACCCTCCCCATCCCATATACCATATCTCCCCCTTTGCTAAGATTAACCCTTCTCGAACGTGTCGGCAGCTCTGGCAGGTCATTTAGGAAAGAAATGTGCCAGTCTTGGGAAGGGGAGGTGGGACGGGGGAACAAGGGGAGAAAGGCGGGGAAGTGAAGGGAGGGGAAGAGGAGTGTATCGGAGGTCCCGGCCCAGACCGCTAGCCAGACGCCTCGGTGATTGCTGACTGAGGAAACTTACAATAGCGCAATCAGTTAGACTGAGTAAGTGGGCAGAGGGCGCGGGCTGGAAACCCTCATCGGGTGGATGAGTCTATTCATTTTCTCCTGACCTAAATCCTAATCTTCATATCCAACCCCGCCCCCAAATCATCCTCATCCCAGACTGTATGAGGCCTCATCTCCAGGCTTTCCTATTCTGTTCTTCAGTAACTGAGAACTTGCTGCTTTGACCTGAGTATTAGGGCCCCTGCCAAAGTTCTTCTTCAGCTGTTTTTTTTCTTTACTGCATCTATTATCAGGTTTCAGGGAGTGAGCAGCGGGCTAGAAACGTTCCTACTGGAGCAGTTACTACTAAGAGTAGCTCCTTTTCTCCCACCCCCACCCCTAATAATACAGAATAGTTTTCTGTCCTCTGCTCCTAGGAAAGTAGTACCCCTCCCCCCACTACTACTCGCTCCAACACACTCCTAGTTGGGTCAGGCTAATGAGTTTCTCTTCCACCCTCTCCCATTGTGTTTATGTTGGGGTGTTCTGGGGTCTCTGCGGTGCGATGGAGAGTGACCAGGCGGCTGCGACCCCCGCTTCACACCTGCTCCCCCCGCCCCCCGCCCGGGGCCGGGCTCGGGGTCTCCTCCCGCCTCCCACCCCGCGGGAGGGGTCTCAGCTGGGGCTATACTTGGTAAAGAGGCCTTGGAGAGGCAGGCCACCGAGAAGGAGCTATAAATTTGGAGCAGATGCGGCCTGACAGTCACCCAGCCCGGAGAAATGGGGGAGGGCATATCCCCTAAACCCAGCCCCAATCCCTATTTCCTCAGATGAGTTTCTGGCTGGGTCTAGGAATAGGTCACTGAGAAACACACATGGGGAGCAGGTTCGGGCTGAGGTTGTCTACGTGATGGAGATGGTAACTCGGAATCAGACCCATAGTGTGGGGCACTTAAAAAGGAGGAGGAAGGTTAGCTAGACATTCGAAGGATCAAGAGCAGGGATAGGCTGGGAGTGGAGAGTTTAAGTCCCATCTCTGCTCCGCTGCTACTGAACAAAAATAAATACAGACAGGTAGGCAACAGACAGACTAGTAGACACATAGAGAGAGAGAGAGAGAGAGAGAGAGAGAGAGAGAGAGAGAGAGAGAGAGAGAGAGAGAGGAATGAAGGTTATAAAGCTAGAATTCAAAATAGGATCTAGGAAAGGGAGGGCTAGAAACAATAATAATAATTCATGTTAATGGGAACTTAAGATTTTCAAAGCACTTTCTCAACAACAGCAATATGATTTAGGTAGTATTATCCTCATCCTTGTGAGGAAACTGAAGTACAGAAAGATGTAATAAATTATCCAAGGTCATATAACTGGTAAACAGCATAGTCAGAAATGGAATGATGCCTCCTGATTTAACGTCCAAGGATGTTTCCAATTTGGGAATCCCCAATAGAGACATAATAAATTTTCGATGAGATAAAGAAGGGACAAATGATTACACTTGAGCAAGGTGATGATACAGACTTGAGAAGACATAATAAGGTATAAAGGAATTGAAATTGGGTCTAAGGGAGGAACTGGAATATGGGTTAGAGTAGTCATAGTCCTAAATTTACTTTGGATTTGCTATGGGGCCACTTTGAGTTGAGTGGCTAATTCAGAGACATTTAGTTTTATGACCTTGAAACTGTAGCCATTCTAATCATACATAAAATGATTGTTTTTTTGGTTCATGTCCAGTATACCAATGCCAGGCTGATGCTGGCAAATACTCTTGGAATAATAATGACCTTTTTCACAGAAATAGCCTGGAAGCATCTGTTCTCACTGCCCCTGCTCTTTCTGCTGTTGAGAAATCAAGAAGACTAATTTGGAAGCAAATATATCCCAGTGCTCTGAATGTAATAACACTATCTTTCTTAGAAAAAAAAAGTTTAGAAGTTAGAAGAAGAACTAAGACATTCAGTGTTGGAACAAGTTGCTGAAAACAAAGGCTACTAAGGAGGTAGAATTTCTTCAGTTTCTATTTGAGTTCACCAAACTTTGGTTCTCCATGGAATACCAGTAATTTTCCAGAAATTTATCCTTTATGTAATTTAAAAAAAAATTCTGTTTAAACTGGAAATTTGGGGCATCTCCTAGAGGACAATGACAATTTTAATTTCTACTCAACCAGAATAAAGCAAGTATAATCCCTAATTTTCCCTAATCCCATACTCCATCAATTGCTATGGATTCCCTAATTTGTTGCTTTGTTCAGCCCTCCAGCTAATTGTTGAGATAATTAATTATGATTCATTGAGTCTTTTTGAAAAAGACCAAGATACTTATAGAGTGTATTCTACATGGACAATCACAGTATGATGGAGCCGGAAGAGACCTTAGAACTCATCCAGTTCAACTCCTCCCTCCCATTTACAGCAAATTAACTAAAGCCCTGAGAGATGAAATGACATTCTCAGATTTACATGACTCATAAATGGCAGAGTTGGACCTGAACACAGATTCCGCTGATTCCAAGTGTAACAGACTTCCCACTATACTTTCAAAACTAAGAATAATAAGAGTTCTGATTTTGAAGACACAAAGACCTAAGTTCAAATTCTGCCTCAGATATTTATTAGCTGCATAAACTTGGGCAAGCCATTTAAACTGTATCTGTTTCAGTTTCCTCATCTGTAAAATAAGGTAATAATACCTACTTTACAGGGTTCTTCAGTAAAACTCTTTGAAAACCTTAAAGCACTGTATAAATTCTAATTATTATTGTTATAACATAGATGCTAGTTGCTATTATATCAAAGTAGTCAACTAATATTTTTTGAACACAGGAATGAATGAATGCCTGAGGCCATGCTTATTTATTACTCATTATTTCATTGGTGATTACTAGAAAAATGGAACTATAAGCTTCATCCACTAATGTCTGAGCCTCAGAACAATTTGAGTATTAGCTTGTTTTGGGACAGTCCCTACTCCTTGAGTTTCTCCTATGTCTTTCAAAACATTTGTAACATATTTTAAACTGGTTGAGTTCAAGATATGGACAAGAAGTGCTTATCCAAAAATTGATTTCCCACACCCTCATAGTTGTGAGCTAAACAGTTTCCTCCTGTAGACACTGAAGAAAGAGGAATACAAAATGACATCATAAATTACAAGTCTGAGAAAACCAGGTCCAAGCTGGATGACATCTTATTTTCTACCACTAGGTGGCAATGCTCTCCATTAAAACCCCTTCTCTCTCTTAACAGTCTACCTCCCTTAAATTTCCCTCTGTTCATTACCAGAGTTAGGTATATCACTGCAAGATTGATTCTATGCCTTGCTGGATCTGTTATCTCATCACTCAAGTACTCGTCACTCAGGTGCTTTCCACACCAGCTCAAAAAATAACCCATCCAAACTTTCTTATCTTGTGCCATTTTTGTCTAGTTTGTTCCACTGTTAAGCCACATGACCACCAGGAAATGGAAGTGTCTTGAGTGTTGCAAAATATTATAAAGTTGCATGGGATCAATAAAATAAGAGTGAATACTGATTCTGGGAAATTCCAAGTGAATAAGAAATTAAATGTTGGAATATATGGAATACATGGAGCAACTAAGGAAGAATTGTAGAGATTTTCCATTGTTTTCACTTACACCACTTCTTACCTTTAGGTAGATCTTTGACAAATGTTTTTGACACCTTCGAGTGCTGGAGATCAGGATAGATCTGATTTCTGGGTAAAGGGTAGGGGGATTATGGCAATTCCAAATAGATATGTAATTGCCTAAAATATTGTTCTTTTATATCCCAAGAGAAGGTCATACTTTTCCTCATTCTCCTCATAGCTTTGGGCTGGCTGATCCCAGGCTTCAAGTTAGTTGGAGGTGGGAATGGGGAGGAGTAACTAGTACTGTTTAGCTCAGCATGTCAGCTGACTTGAGAAGTTATCATTCACTTTAGTTATATTTGTGTATTCTGGCATGTTTTTGATACAGAAATATGGATTCTGAGCAGAAATACAAGCATATAGGTACAAAAAGAACTTATCTTCTAAGACTTGTCAGAGCATAGTCAGTCAAAAAGTATTTATTGGGTGCCCTAAGGGCATTCAATATAGCACAGTACTTCACCCTTCATTGAAAATCCATTAAAACAATTACCAGGTCATGCTTGGAAACTTTTCTGACTAAGGAATTTGCTTTAGTTGCAGGGTTAGCACGATCTAATTTGGAATTCAATACCAATACTCCATTTAGATAAGTAATTCCTCCATAACCTATTATTCAGAGCCTCTGAACTGTTAGAAGTTATATATGTATTTGTGTACCTATGTACATATTCTAATAAAGACCTTGTAGAGCTAATATCTATAGTAGAAGGGAATAATTAGAAAATTAATGAATTATTCTTTATTTGCATTTCAAACAAAGAGCTAATTGCTTGTTTATTTAACAGGTTGTGCCTGGATTATAGGGTATTAGTGACCATGAATAAATGAAACAGGTTTTGCATTCACAAATATGTTTGAATTTCATATTCTTGTATTTCATACCAAGGAGTGAAGCTTGACAAGCACTGCCTTTTCAAGACAGAAATCCAGTTTTAAAAAATCGTTTAGTTTTTAGAATTAATGTATAAACAGAGGAAGAATTCATTTTTTCTGTTATTAGCAAAAGAAACATTTATGAGCAAGCTGATTTCAAAAAAGTCTAGAAAGGCATATGAATTTATGTGAGTGAAAGGAGAACCAGAAGAGCACTGTACTCAATTACAGCAAGATTATATGATAATCAACCATGATAGACTTAGTTCTTCTCAGCAATACATTTATTCAAGACAGTTCAAGAGACTTGGCATGGAAAATGCCAACTGAATCTAGAGAGAGAACAATGGAGACTGAATGTGGATTGAAGCATACTATTTTCACCTTTATAAAAATTTGTCTGATTTTTCTTTCACAACATGACTAATATGGAAATATGTTTAAATTGATTGTACATATATAACCTTTTTTTTAAAAAAAGATCTTTATACAGAGACACACATATACAAATACTAAAAGATACGTTTGACTTTAGATGCATTTTTTCATATATACCTGAAAATTTGGGTATAAAGGTATAATAGGGGAAAAGAATTTAAAAATGTATCTTTCTAGCAGCTTAAAAATATTTGGGGTAGTTTGCTCCTGATTGCTTCCTTTTGTGATTTTTATATCCCATGGTACTTGTCTCAGTCCTGTACCAGATCTTTCCTATAACAGAAGTCTGTTAAGAGAGGAAGGAGAAAATATGGAACAAGGGAATTAAGATGCACTATTTTGAAGAAATCAATTTTACTAGAAAGGCCTGTTGGTTTCTTATGAGACTCATTTCCCAACTGTTGTATGTAGGGAATTTTTGCATCATGGAAATTCTTATCACTGGGGAGGGACTTTATCATGATTAGGAGCCAGGAACTTTAGAGAGGACATTCTTTCCCTTTCTTACAAACAGCTGAGTAAAGTAGCTCCCATATCTTAGTTTTGTACCCCAAAATGTAATCTATAAATTAGAATGGAGTATGGAATTCTCAGAGCAGACCCTAGACAAAATTGGGGATTAGGTTAAATTTGTCCCTAGTGACCAAGGAACCCAAAATTATAATTTTGTCAACTGGCTTCCCAGAGTTCTCATTTTGATGTCTCTTTCTCAGGCTTTTCTTCCCTAAGAAGAGGTCTATATTTCTAAATTCTCCATTCCTTTCCCCACCTTTCTAGTGACCACTAAGTGACACCCTAGGAGTAGAGCTGTGTAAAAGTAAATTAGCTTATTTATGAAGAAAATGTTGACTGAGACTGACCTGGCCCCCTTCTCCTCTCCCAATCCAACCTTCACTGCTATAGGGTTTATTTCTGATGTGGTGGTAGTAATGTGTAGGGGGAGGGATTGAGAGAAGGAAAAATCAAAGGCGAAAAGAGAAGGAAAGATTAAGAATTATGAGACATAGATAGGTATTCAAAGCCTTTGTTCAATTTAAACAACCATGTTTAGGTTACCTTTCATAAAACTGAGTAAAAACCCATAGAAATGGAAAAAGAAAAGGAAGAATACATTTAAATGCTAGGCTTACAGTCTGGAAACTTGGATTTAATTTCAATTCCCACAATTACTAGTTTCCTGTTTCTAGCTTGTAAAATGAAGATAACTACTTCACAAGGTGATTATGAGAAAAGTACTAAAGTCCTTCAAGATTCATCTATGAAATAAGGAATTCATTCTCCTGATAATAGAACTCCCTGGATCAAAAATCTTGAGTGGTTCTCTATTATCCCCTATAGTAAAACACAAATTCCTCAGTCTGACATATATAGCCTTCTACAATCATGCTTCAATTTATCTGTCCAGATTTTTCATAATTATGGTTCTTCATTCATTCTGTGTTCTAGAGAAAATAGCCTTCTTGCTGTCATTGAACTTGTCTCCCTGAATTCCCACAGGCCATCTTGGAGGCCTATAATGTATTTTCTTCTTACTTTTGTCTCTTAGAATTTGTTGCTTCTGTCAGGATTTAGTTCAGATATCTCCTCCTGTAAGCCTTTGCTATGCCCATTCTCTACCCTTCTTACAACATATTTATTGGTTGAGGAAAAAGACCTGGGATTTAGTGGTTTAGAAGCAGTGTTAGTTAAGCTGTATGCAGTTGACATAAAATATCAACTTTTACCTGTGTTATCATATCCATTTCCTTTATCTTCTTTTCAATTTCTCTTAATTTTTTGTTTATACTTCTTTTGAACTTTCCCAAGCTTGGTTTTCTGAACTATGGCAAAAAGATGTTTTCAGCTACTTAGACTAATCTAATAGGCTTAGCCATGGTGGCATGGTAATAATAATAATAATAATACTAAAGCTAGCATTTATATAACATTTAAAGTTACAAAGTGACATATATATATACATATATAAATCTTATACAAGTTTTATATTCTACTAATAACAACCTTGGGACATAAGTTTCCATTTTACAGATGAGAGAACTGAAGTTTAAGGAAATTATTTATCTAGAACAGGGTTACACAATAAGTCCCTGAAAACAGAAATAAATTAAGATTATCCTGACTTCAAATCCATCCCCGTGGCTGCCTATTGGTAAGTACCATTCATTGGGTTCATTAGGCTATCTGTCTGACTTTTGGTAACAGTGCCTATTCTCAGAAGTAGATAGTCTGTTACAGAGGCAAAAACTCAGGACAGAGGATGACAGAGAGCAAAAGGGCTGTGATTATTGATCCCTTCCAATTATGGAATTATATTCACATATAAGTCCTCCCATACTCATGCACATATGTGCACACACAGTTCACACACAGTATTCAATGTCATCTCCTATTATCATCCAACCTCAGATACTTCTTAGATGTGTGATCTTGGAAGTCACTTAACTTCTGCCTGACTGACTCAATGTCTTCTCCTTCATCCAATAATCTAGGATGATTGCAGAAATAAAATGAAATATTTGTAAAGTATATTGCAAGCTTTAAAGTGCTATATAAATGTCGTCGTTGTCATCATCATCATCATCATATGTCTGAAGAGCAGTTTCACTTAGATGCTTTTCAGTGCCACTATCTGAACCCAGCTCTGGTTTGTCCTTGATGTCCTGAGGAATTTTTCCCATCACCTACCCCTGCATACAATCTCATGATTCCTACCACCCTTTCATGCCAACTGACTTGCTTTGGAATGATAGGAGGAAAAGGAAACTTATTCTTAAAGATGGTAATAAAGGAGACAAACAAAATATCAATTAAGTTTAAGGCTTTTTTTCCTTCTTTCCTTTGTATTCTTTTTCCCATTCTGCCTTTCTTTTTACCATTCTCCCTCTTTCTTTTCTCATTCCATAGATGAATATTTTTATCCTCATTCTGTTCAAATTTTTTTTCATCAATAAGTTGAAGACAGGGTACTTTTCAAATGTACAGATGACATGAAACTTGAGAGAGATAGCTAATACTCTAGACAATAGAATCAGGGAAATTGAAATGATAAGCCTTATGTAAAAGATAAAATTTAACAAGGATAAATATAAAACCTTATGCTGATTACCAGACATTCATTTGTGTAAGTACAAGGTTTTTGCAATACATGTCTAGAAAGCATTTCATATGAAAAAGACCTAGGAGTCTTAGGACTGAAAAATCACAATTGAGTCAATAATCTGATATAGTGGCCAGAAAAATGAATTCAATTTTAGGCTATATTAATAGAAGTCAATAGTGCAGTGGAAAGAGTGCTGGCTGTCCCTTACTACATGTATAGCTAAGCCTTTCTGTACTTCTGTTTCCTCATTTATGAAATTAAAGGGCTGAACAGGCTACAAAGGTTCCTTTCAACTCTAAATCCATAAACTTATGATTAAGATGGAGGTTTGGAAGAGGGCTAGACCCCTGATTTCCTGATTAATATGCATAATATTCATAATAAAAGTTGCAATCCCACTGTACTCTGGACTAGTCACCCTTGGAATACTGTGTCACATTTTAGGAAAGACCTGGATAAGCTAGACTATGTTGAGACAGGCAACCAGGATTGAAAAGAAGTCAAGAACCATGTAATAGGAGGACTAGCATAGAAATTGGACATGTTTAACCTGAAGAAAGGAATCTTAAAGGTGAATATGTTAACAATCTTTAGATACTCAAAAGATTTTTCACAGTGAAGAATTGTTTTACTTAGTCCCAAAATTAGTAAGAGACAAATTTCAGTTTAATATAAGGAAAATATTCCCCAACTCAGAATTGTCCAAAAAATAGAAAGATCTACCTCATAAAGTAGTGAATTCCCTATCATTAGAGTTCTTCAAAGATTGAGTGACAATTTGTTAGGGATGTTATAAAGGGAAATCATATTTTCAGGCAAGAGTTGGACTGTGATTTCTAATGTCCCTTTCAACCCAAAGATTCTATGATATATAGCATCCTATTTTCCAAGGAGGAAGAAAAGAAGGAACTGTCATTTTTGAAGACAATCTATCCTAAGAATATGGGGAAAGAAACAAATCATTTAGGTCTGATTTTTTTTAATGTTATTTATTTATTTTTCAAAAAGCTTTCTGTTACAAATTTTTCCTCTTTTCCCCCACCCCCTCCTCTAGATGGCAGGAAGTCTAATACATTTTAATTATGTTAAAATACTTGACAAATTGAATATGTGTATACATATTTATACAGTTATCTTGCTATACAAGAAAAATTGGATCTATAAGAAAAAAATCTGAGAAGGAAAACATAATGCAAGCAAACATCAACAGAAAGCATGAAAATGCTATGCTGTGATCCCCACTTAGTTCCCACAGGCCTCTCCCTGGGTGTATATGAATTTCTTGATCACTGAACAACTTGAACTGATTTGAAACATCTCATTGTTGAAGAGAACCGTGTCCATCAGAATTGATCATCATATAGTCTTGTTGCTGTGTATAATGATCTCCTGGTTCTGTTCATTTCACTCAGCATCAGTTCATGCAAGTCTCTCCAGGTCTCTCTAAAATCATCCTGCTGGTCGTTTCTTACAGAACAATAATATTCTATAACATTCATTCATATACCATAATTTATTCAGCCATTCTCTAATTGATGGGCATCCATTCAGTTTCCAGTTTCTAGCCACTACAAAAAGAGTTGCCACAAACATTCTTGCACATGTGGGTCTCTTTCCCTCCTTTAAGATGTCTTTGTAATATAGGCCCAATAGAAACACTGCTGGGTCAAAGGGTATGCACAGTTTGGTAACTTTTTGAGCATAGTTCCAAATTGTTCTCCAGAATGGTTGGATCCGTTCACAGTTCCACCAACAATGTATCAGTGTCCCAGTTTTCCCACATCCCCTCCAACATTCGTCATTATCTTTTCCTGTCATTTTATCCAATCTGACAGATGTGTAGTGGTATCTCAGAGTTGTCTTAATTTGCATTTCTCTGATCAATAGTGATTTGGAGCACTTTTTCATATGATTAGAAATAGTTTTAATTTCATCATCTGAAAATTGTCTGTTCATATTCTTTGACCATTTATCAACTGGAGAGTGGCTTGAATTCTTATAAATATGAGTCAGTTCTCTATATATTTTAGAGATGAGGCCTTTATCATAACTCTTGCATGTAAAGATGATTTACCAATTTATTGCTTCCCTCCTAATCTTCTCTGCATTAATTTTGTTTGTACAAAAACTTTTTAACTTAATATAATCAAAATTATCTATTTGATGTTCAATTAAGAGTTCCAGTTCTTCTTTGGACATAAATTCATTCCTTCTCCACAGGTCTGAGAGGTAAACTATCCTATGTGAGGACTGATTTTTATTTTATTTTTATTTTTATTTCTTTTTTAAAATTTTTTTTATTAAAGCTTTTTATTTGTATAACATATGTATGAGTAGTTCCCCAGCATTGATCTTTACAAAGCTTTCCATTACAAATTTTACCCCCAGTGCCCTCCCCTCCCCTAGATGGCAGGAAGTCCACTACATGTTAATAATGTTGAAATATTTGACAAGTTGTGCAAGAAAAATCCTATCTACAAGAAAAAAAAGAAAATCAGAGAAAGGAAACACAATGCAAGCAAACCTCAATAGAGAGCATGAAGATGTTACGTTGTGATCCATATTTCATATCCCTCTCTCTGGGTGTATATGGTTTTCTTCAGTGAACAATTGGAACTGGTTTGAGACAATTCTTTGTTGCAGAGAGCCATGTCCATCAGAATTGATCATCATGTAATATTGTTGTTGCCGTGTTCTGCTCGTTTCACTCAGCATCAGTTCATGCAAGTCCCTCCAGGCCTCTCTGAAATCGGAGGACTGATTTTTAAAATAGGATAAAAGAGGAGAGAGTTCTGGGGGTGGAGACAAGGTGGCAGAGTAGAGAAGCCAACCTTTTCTAACATTCTCCTCCAAACAATTTTAAAATAATGCCCTAAATTGAATTCTGGAGTGGCATAGTCAACAAAGGGTCAGACTGAGACATTCTTCCAGTCCAAGACAATACAGGAAGTTCAAAAGATAAGTGAAATGGGGGAGGTGGGTAGTTTAAAGTCCACATGGATGAAATACCAGTGGTGGGACTAAGTGATGGTGAAAGAAGCACTAGCAGGTTCTGGAGCTCTCAAACCAGAGATGGTAGGAGAACCTGGTAATGATCAGAAAGACATTACAAAGTACACATGTATTAGTAGTGGACACAGAACCAGATGCTGACTGTTGACTTCATTGCCTGTACTCATTTCTGAGTCATAGTTCAAGGATAGAGAGAAGAACTTTCAGTCAAATAGGAGTAGGAGCCTTGAAGTGCAATTTTTAGCAACTCCTTTGTCTATATCTACATCAGGGTCACTGTTTAAGAGCAAAGAGTAATACTTTTGGTCAAAAGGGAGTGAAAGCCTTCAGGGATAGTATTATTTCTGGCTCTAAGGGATGAAGAATAATACCATTTCTGATCCCAAAGAAAGAGCAGTATCAATTGCAACCCCAACTGATCAGGAGCCTTTCTTTGAGGAGAACCAGAATATTGACCAGTGACCAGAATATAGAGCAGTGACCACAGCCTAGATCATACCACCTTGGTAACACCAAAAACTTCCCAAAGCCCAGAACTCATTCTGAAAACAGCAGTTTGGAAAAAGCTTGAAGCTTGAGATGGGACTCCTCATCTCTATGCTGGGAACAGATACAAACTTTAACATAAACTTCCAAATCAAGAAATGAGGTAGAAATGAGCAAACAACAACAACAAAAATTAAACATAAAAAGCTACTATGATGACAAGGAAGAGCAATGCAAACTCAGAAGACAAATAAGTCAAAACATCCATAAATAAAGCCTCAAAAAAAAAAGTGAATTGGACACAATTCCAACAAGAATTCCTGGAACAGCTAAATGTTGACTTTAAAAACCAAATAAGAGTGATAGAGAAAAAAACTGGGTAAATAAATGAAAGCAAAAGAAGAAAAGTATGAAAAAACAATTAACAGCCTGATAAAAGAGAAAAATACTTAAGAACATACGAACATACTAAAAATAGAATTGGTCAAGTGAAAAAAGAGGCACAATTAGAATTGAATAAGTGGTAGTTAATGAATTTATAAGACTTCAAGAAACAATAAGACAAAGCCAAAAGAATGGGGAAGAATAGAAGAAAATGTGAAATTTGTCAAAAAATCAATTGAAGTGGAAAATAGATTGAAGAGAGATAATTTAAGAATTAATGAATTGCCTAAAATCCATGATCAAAGAAAGAAAAACTGCCCCAATAATAAGAGAGTAAAAATAGAAATTTAAAGAATCCATCCATCACCCTGAAAGAGATACCAAAATAAAAATGGCCATGAATATTAAAGACAAATTCCATAGTTCCCAGGTTAAAGAGAAAATATTTCAAACATCAAGAAAAAAATAATTAAAATACTATGGAACTACAGTCAGGTTTGCAGCTATTATGTTAAAGGAGTGCAGGACTTAGAATATGATATTTTGGAAGATAAAGGAGTTAGGTTTACAACTAAAAATTACCTTCCTACAAATATATGTATAATTCTTCAGGGGGAAAAAATTAATTAAATAGAGGCATTCCTGATGAAAAACCAGAAATGTATTCATTCAGAAAACTTGACTTTCAAATACAAGATTCAAAAGCAGCATAAAGAGGTAAATATGAAAGAAAAATCATAAGGAATTCAATAAGGGTAAGCTGTGTACCTTTATGAAAAGCGCACGCGCGTGCGCATGTGTGTGTGTAGCTTCTAATAACTTTATCATTATTAGAACAGTTATAAGGATTCTACATTTTCAAAAAAAGGTGAGGGAATAAATCAATTATATTGGGATCATGTTAAAAATGGATACAAGGAAAAGGAAAATCCTGGAAGACAGGAGAAGGAAAAAAAAGAATGGGGAAAATTTCTCTTATAAAACAGGTGTGCAAGGAAGCGCTTTTACAATGCAGAGAAAAATGATGGAGTGTCATACACTGAACCTCATTCATGTTTAAGTTTGTTCAAAAAGGGAAAATTCATATATATATACTCAATTGATAATAGAAATCTATCTTTTTTTTTGTTTATTTGGGTTTGGTTTTGTTTTGGTGTGTGTGTGTGTGTGTGTGTGTGTGTGTGTGTGTGTGTGTGTGTGTGTATGTATGTAAGAAATCTGTCTTACCCAACAGGGAAGTAAGAGGGGAAGGGAATAAGAGAAGGGGAAGGTGATAAAAGAGAAAACAAAAGAAGTCACTGGTCAAAGGCAAAATAGATTGTAGAGGAAAGACAAGATAAAAAGAGAGAGAGAAGGATAAGAAGAAAATAGTATGGAAGGAAATACATACTTAGTAATCATAACTGTAAATGTAAATGGGATGAACTCATTCATAAAATAGAAGTGAATAGTAGTTTTAATTAGAAATTAGAATAAAAATGTCTACAAGAAACACATTTGAAATAGAAAGACATACACAGAGTTAAAATTAGGGGCTGCTGCATAATCTATGATGCTTCAGCTGAAGTTTAAAAAAAATGACAGGGAAAGCAATCATGATTTCAGACAAAGAATAATCAAAAATAGACTTAATTAAAATAAATATGAAAAGAAACTATGTTTTGCTAAAAGAAACTATAGACAATGATATAATATCATTATTAAACATATATGCATCAAATGGTATGGCATCCAAATTCTTTCTTCCTTTTTTTTTTTTCTTTTTTAGGCAATGGGCATTCTAGGGTCACATAGCTAGTAAATATCTGAGGCTGAATTTGAACTCTGGTTCTCCTGACTCCAGGCTCAGGGTTCCATCTACTGTACCATCTAGCTTCCCCATTATATAGATTCTTTTTTTTTTTTTTTTTGCTTTTTGCTGAGGCAATTGGGGTTAAGTGACTTGCCCAGGGTCACACAGCTAGGAAGTATTAAGTGTCTGAGACCAGATTTGAACTCAGGTCCTCCTGACTTCAGGGCTGGTGCTCTATCCACTATTATATAGATTCTTAAAGGAAAATTTTAATGAATTACAGAAGGAAAAAAGACTCTGAAATTTTATTAGTGGGGGACTTCAATTTTCCCCTCTCAGAGCTAGATAAGTTTAATCATAAAATAAATAAAAAAGAAGTCAAGAAGATGAATAAAATCTTAGAAAAGTTAGATAAGATAGACCTCTGGAGAAAACTGAATGGAAATAGAAAGAAATACTTTTTTTCTCAGCTGTATATGATACTTTAGTGCAAATTGATTGTGTGCTAGGGCATTAAAAACCTAACAACCAAATGCAGAAAAGCAGAAATATTAAATGCATCCTCTTCAGATCATAATGTGATGAAAATTACATTTAATAAAGTGCCATGGAAGCAAGATTAAAAGCTAATCTTGCAAAGTAAATAATATATTCCTAAAGAATGAGTGAATCAAAAAACTAATCATAGAAACAATACTTTTATTAAAGAGATAACAAGACAGCATCTCAAAATTTATGGTATGCAACTATACACCTGTCAGATTGGCTAAAATGACAGGAAAAGATAACGATGAATGTTGGAGGGGATGTGGGAGGGCTGGGACACTAATACATTGTTGGTGGAACTGTGAACGGATCCAACCATTCTGGAGAGCAATTTGGAGCTATGCTCAAAAAGTTGTCAAACTGTGCATACCCTTTGACCCAGCAGTGTTTCTACTGGGCCTATATCCCAAAGAGATCTTAGAGGAGGGAAAGGGACCCACATGTGCAAGAATGTTTGTGGCAGCCCTTTTTGTAGTGGCTAGAAACTGGAAACTGAAGGGATGCCCATCAATTGGAGAGTGGCTGAATAAATTATGGTATATGAATGTTATGGAATATTATTGTTCTGTAAGAAACGACCAACAGGACGATTTCAGAGAGGCCTGGAGAGACTTGCATGAACTGATGCTGAGTGAAACGAGCAGAACCAGGAGATCATCATGCACAGCAACAACAGTATTACATGATGATCAATTCTGATGGACATGGATCTCTGCAATAAAGAATTGTCTCAAACCAGTTCCAGTTGTTCACTGAAGAAAACCATATACACCCAGAAAGAGGGACATGAAATATGGACCACAACGTAACATTTTCATGATCTCTATTGACATTTGCTTGCATTGTGTTGCCTTTCTCTGATTCTTTTTTTTTTCTTGTAGATAGGATTTTTCTTGCATAACTTCTCAAGCATTTCAACATTATTAACATGTAGTGGACTTCCTGCCATCTAGGGGAGGGGAGGGGACTGGGGGTAAAATTTGTATTGGAAAGCTTTGTAAAGATCAAGGTTGGGGAACTACCCATACATATGTTATACAAATAAAAAGCTTAAAAAAAAATTATGGTATGCAGCCAAAGCAGTCCTTAGGGGGAAATTTATATCTATAAATGTGTGCATCCATAAAAGAGTGAAAAAGCATATTGTTGAGTTGGGAATGCAACTAGGAAAAAAAACTAAAAAAAAAAGAAGTTAAAAATCCCCAATTAAATATTAAAATAAATATCCTGAAAATCAAATAAAAGATTAGCAAAATAAATTAGCTAAAAAATAAAACTAATAAATATATCTAGGAGCTAAAACCTAGGAGTGAGGTTTTATGAAAAAAATCCTATAAAATAGATAAACCATTGGTTAATTTAATTAAAAAAGAAAAAAAGAAAACCAGATACTAATATCAAAAATAAAAAAGATGCACGTACCATCAACGAAAATTAAGTGAAAGGTATTATTAAATTATTTTACCAAAGTCTATGCTAATAAAGTGACAATTTAAGAAAAAAAAATGGTGAATACCTACAAAAATATAAACTGTCCAGATTAATAGAAGAGGAAGTATAATACTTATGTAACCCTATCCTAGTAAAAGAAAATGTACAAGCCATCAGTGAGCTCCCTAAGAAAAAATTCCCAATATCAGATGGCTTTACAAGTGAATTCTATCAAATATTTAAGAAATGATTAATCCAAATGCTATATAAACCACTTGAAAAAGTTGATAAAGAAGAAACTCTACCAAATTCCTTTTGTGACACAAAACATGATTTTGATACTTAAACCAGAGAGCAAAAATAAAGAAAAATTATTGACCAATTTCCTTAATGAATATCAACACAAAAATTTTAAATAAAATATCATCAAGATTACTGCAATACATCACAAGATTCATTCACTGTGACCAAGTGGGATGCAGGGCTGGTTCAATATCAAGGAAACTACTGACATCATTGACCATATCAATAACAAAACCAACAGAAATCATATGATTTTCTCAATAGATGCAGAAAAAGCTTTTTGACAGAATACAACACCCACTCTTATCATTAGAAAACATAGGTGTTGATGGAACCTTTCTTAAAATGACAGGTATTAACTATCTAAAATCAAGAGTGAGAATTTTCTATGATGGGATAAAGTAGAAGTCTTCCCAGTAAAATCAATCATGAAGAAAGGATGTCCATTATTTCCACTATTATTCAATATTGTACTAGAAATGCTAGTTATAGCAATAAAACAAGAAAAAGAAATTAAAAGAATAAAAATATGTCATTAGAAAACAAAATTATCATTCTTTGCAGATGATATCATTGTAAACTTAGAGAACTAGAGAGATCCAGGGAAGATTATGGGAAGTAAAATAAATAACTCTGGGTACATGAAATGAAAAACCTTTTGCACAAACAAAATAAATGCAATCAAAATTAGAAAGAAAATAGGAAAAATTTTCACAATCAGTTTTTCTGATAAAGTTCTTATTTCTCAAATACATGAGGAACTGAGACAAATTTATAAAAATATGCCATTCACCAATTGATGAATGGTCAAAGGATACAAACAACTAGTTTTCAGAAGAAAAAAATCAAAGCTATCAACTGTGAGAAAAAATACTCTACTACTGATTAGAGAAATACAAATGAAAACAATTCTAAGATACCACCTCACACCTATCAGAATGGATAACATGAAAAAAAAAAAAGGAAAATGACAACTACTGGAAGAAATGTGGAAAAAATTAGGACACTAATACATTGTGAGGGGCAGGTAGGTGGCACAATGGATAGAATGTCTCATTTTCCTGAGAAATCTGGACTCAGACACTTATTAGCTATGTGGCTTTGATAAAGTCACTTAATCCTAGTTACTTTAGTTTTCTTACATGTAAAATGAGCCAGAGAAGGAAACAGCAAACAACTCCAATATTTTTGCCAAGAAAACTCCAAATGGGATTATAAAAAGTGAGACTGAACAATCACTACCACCACCACATATTACTGGTGGAGTTGTCAACTAGTCCAATTAGAACAATTTAGGAACTACACCCAAAAAGCTTTAAAACTATGCATACCTTTTGACTCAGCAATGTCATTACTAGGTCTGTATCCCAAAGAGATCAAAGAAATAGACAATGGACTCATTTGTACAAAAATAATTATAGCAGCTCTTTTTATGATAGCCAAGAATTGGAAATTGAGGTGATACTCATTAGTTAGGGAATGGATGAACAAGGTGTGGTATATGTACATAACAAAATTATATATATGTGTAAGAATTATACATATATATGAGAGAAATGATAAATAGAATGCTTTAAAAAAAAACAACAAACCTGATAAGAGGAATATGAACTGCAAATGATGCAACTGAATATGATGCAAAGTGAAGTGAGCAGAGCATTGTACACATAACATCAACACTGTTTATGAAGAATTGTGAATGACATCAATTCTCAACACAATGATCCAAGACTATCTCAAAAGATTTATGATGAAACATGATTAAGAGTGAATACAGATCAAAACATACTATTTTTCATTTTTTCCTCCTTCCTTCCTTCTTTGCTTCCTTTCTTGAGTTTTCTTTATAAAATTATTAATGTGAAAATGCTTGATATGATTGTACATGTATAACCTATATCAGATTGCTTACTGTTTCAAGGAGAAGGGGGAGAGGAAGAGAGAGAAAAGAAGGAAGGAAGGGGTAGAGAGAAGGAAGACAGAAGGAAAGAATAAAGGAAGGATGGAAGTAAAGGAAGGAAGAAAGGAAAGGAGGAAGGAAGGGAGGAAGGGAAGAAGGAAGGGAGAGAGGGAGGAAAGAAGGGAGATAAAAAGGGAGTGAGGAAGGAAGGAAAGAAGGAAGGAAAGAAAGAAGGAGAAAAGGAAAGAAGGGAGGAAGGAAGGGAGAAGGACACGAGGAAAGAAGAATGTGAAAAATAATAGGCTTCGGTTTGTATTCAGTTCTTTCAACAAGTTCTTTCTCTGGAGGTGGGTAGTATTTTTCTTCATATGTCTTTAGGTATTATCTTTAATCATTGTATTACTGAGAATAGCTAAATCATTTGTAGCTGAACATTATAAATTATTGCTATTACTTTGTACACTGTTCTCATTTTGCTCACTTCATTTCATATCAGTATATGTAAACCTTTCTAATCTTTCAGTCTATGTAAATTTTTTTCTGACAGCATCCTGCTCACTATTTCTTATAGCATAACAATTATATATCATGACTTGTTCAGTGATTCCCTAATTGATAGGCATCCCCTTTTTCCAATTCTTAGCCATCACAAAAAGAGCTGCTATAAATATTTTGTATAAATAAGTTCTTTATCCCTTTTTAAAGAATAGCTTTGGAAACATATCTAGTAGTGGTATTGCTGAATCAAAAGGTACACATAGTTTTATAGCTCATTGGTCATAGTTTCAAATTGCTCTCCAGAATAGTTGGATGAGTTCATAATTCCACCAATAGTGCATTAGAGTCCCAATTTTCCTACATTCTCTTCAACATTTATCATTTATCTTTTTGGGGGGTTATATTAGTCAATCTGACAAGTATGAAGTGAAGAGATAATGAGGACCTCAGCCAACATGATGGCAGTGTCAGGGGAGAGAAAGGAATATATACTGGAGATATTATGAAAATAGATATGATAAGCCTTGACAACTGATTGGAAATACAGGTTCAGACAGAGGAGTCAAGGAGGTTTTGAACCTCGGTAATTCCAAAATAATATCAAAGTTAGGAAGGAAGGAGGGCTTTGGGGAAAAAATAATGGGTTCAGTTTTGGACAATATTGAGTTTAAGATGTCTATGGAATATTCAGTTTGAGATATCCAATAGATAGTTAACCATGTGAGGCAGGAAGTTAGGACTGGATAATATATAGAAATCATTAGCATAGAAATGAACATTGAATTCTTAGGAGCTAATGAGATCATCAAGTGAAATAGTATAAAGAAAAAACAAAAGGGCCCAGGAACAGAGCTTCTGGGAGTTAGCAGGCCTCATTTAAATGAAGTTCAGTAAAGGAGACCTAGAAGGAACAGTCAGATAGGAGAAGAACCAGTATAGAATAGTGTCATGGAAACCTAGAGGGAAGAGGGTATCAAAGAGAAGAGGTGACTAATAGTATCAAAAACTGCAGAGAGGTGAGGAAAGGTAATGATTGAAAAAGACTATTAGATTTGGCAATTAAGAGGTCATTGTTAACTTTGGAGAGAGCAGTTTCAGTAGAATAATAAGATCAAAACAAGATTGTACGAGGTTAAGAAGAGAATAAGAGGAGAGAAAGTGGAGGCATCTATTGTAAATGTCTTTTCAAGGAGTTTATTCACAGAAGGAAGTAGAAAAATTGGATACTAGCTAGTGGGGAAGAACAGATAAAATGAGGGTTTTTTGAGAATGGGGGTGACATAGACATGTATGTATGCAGTAGAGAAGTAGCCAGTACACGGAAAGAGATTGAAGATAAGTGAGAGTTTGAGATGACATAGGGAGTATTCTGGAGAAGAGAGAATGGAATGGGATCACTTGTGTATGTAGTAGGGTTTACCTTGGAAAGAAAAAAAGGCTATCTTTTCATATGAGATAGTGATGAAGAGGAGATAGTGTGCAAAGATAACTAGGTGATATGAGATGAAGAAGGGAAGTTATTGTCAAATGACCTCATTTTCCCCCCAACAAAATATGAAGTAAGATTCTCAGCTGAGAGGGTTGCAACTATAAGAAGCCATAAGGGATTTGAGGAGAGAGTAAAAGGTTTGGAAAAGCTATTATGGTGAATGGGATAGAGATAGGTGTAAATATTTTGCCTTGACACAGTAAGGGTCCAGCTGAACAACATAACATAAAACTCGTAGTGGACCCAATTAGCATGATTTCATGATTTTCTCTAGATTTGTTCAGCAGCATGTGAATAGGAACAAAGGTGATGGATGTTGGGAATACTCCAAGAATGAAATTATGCAGGGCAAAATCAGTGAGAAGATGAAGGGTAAGGTACTTAAGGAAAGAAGACAATGTGGAATTGAACTGGTTAATGGAGAGGTCAAGATGGAGAATGGAATCACTCTAAGAGTGATGGCTTAGTATTTAGGAGTTAGAAGGGATCAGGGTCATGGTGAAGAAGAACAGGGTTTGGGATTGCAAGCAGAGGGAAAGGTAAAATAACAGATTGTGATCAGATAAGGGAATTTCAGTGTCCATAAATATGAAAATGAAATATTTATGAGTGATGGCAAGATCAAAGATATGACCATCTCTGTGTAAAACTGAGGTAGAGTATAGTAATTGATCATGGAAAAAATTACTAAGTTAGTAACTCAGGTGTAGAGTATTTGAGGGGATATCAATATATATACTGAAGTCCCCTAAAAAGAATTGGGTAAAAATTGGGGAGGTCAGAAAAACTGTGAGCCAGTCACTGAACTTCTTGAGGAAAGGGGAGAAGTGTTCTGGAGGACAGTAGATAATATCTACAGAATCTTATTTGGGTGGAGACTATGGATTAAGTGAACTTTAAGGGAGAGGAGGCTATCGAGTGATAATGGTAGAGGGAAAGCTTGGATGTGGCAATAAGGAGCAGGAAGTATTCCAATGCCCCACCTCAACAGGGATGAGGAAAGTGTGAGTGAAAGTGTAGCCAAATGCTGAAAGGATGGCTGGGGAGGCTGTGTCATCAAGAGTGCTCCAGGTCTCAGTGAGATCCAGAAGATGAAAAAAATGGGAAATACAGTGACTGGCATACAATAGGTGCTTAATAACAAATGCTTTTTGACTGTTAGGAAAAGATTTAACATGAAAGCAAGTTTTTAAACTATGGAGCTATAATTCTGCAATACACAACAGAAGTGAGGAGGCCAGTGGGAATTAATTTTAGAAAGGAACACTGGGGAAAGGGAAAGTTAGTTTGAGGGGAATGAGTGTAATGTTTAGGAGGTGATAGAGGATGGATTTTGAATGATGATGGCCAGAAATTCGGGATTACTGAAATGGGGAAAGTATGACTAGATGGGAAATTGTTCATCATTCAGGAATTAATTCAGGTAGGTTAACAACATCCCTAAGTATTTGGTTTCCGTGTGACATCTTCTCAGTTGTTAGGTAGCAGTGTGAAGCTGGAGGTTGGAAGGAAGGTTAATACAGTGAAGAACTGTTTTAAGGACATCTTTTTCAGGGCACTACCTTCCTTCTCTTTCTCTTCCCTCTCTGCTAGTCTCTTTACTGACTATGCTGGCAAATGCAAATGTGTTGACAAACATAGAGCAAACTGAGAGATGATGCAACCAAAAGAACCAGACTCTTGAAAGAATAAGAAAATATTAGCATTTTCTACTAGATCTGCTATTTATCACTCTTGTATTAGAAGTAATATAACTAGGATGTGGATGAAGAAAATCTCCCACTAATTTAAGGGAGACCTCCTAGAAAAGATGGAAGGTAGATATTTAGAATAAGGAAGAAAATGTGGGTGTTCTAAGAGAAGAAATAGCAAAATTAAATTCAAGTGAATTTTAACAATAATTTGCTAAGCACCTAAGAGGTATCAAACACAATATTAGGGATATAGAGGCAAAAATGAAAATAGTCTGTGCCATAAAGTAGCCCACGTTTTACTAGAAGGAAATTATATATATATATATATATATCAATAAATAAATACAAAAGATATACAAAGTCAATATAGATTGTTGGATCATGTGACTACCAGATGGTGGACCAGACATTTTTTCTGATCCCCACAATCTCATAAATTTCTTCAAACCAGAATTGATTTACCAAAGATCAAGGAAATTTAACTATCTCCATGGTCTAAGACACTTCCACTTGTAGCACTAAGTGTCTTTCTCACTGCTACTAGGCTCTCAAAGCCTGGATCTTAGATCTCCCTAGCACCAAAGAACAAGATTGAGTTGGGTTTTGTAAATATCTGTACATTTGTACAGCCTCATTATTGATAGCATGATAGGTATGGGAGACATGTTAGATTAGCTCAGGGTAGGTACATATATCAGTTAGTAGGTTTTTTTTTTTTTTTTTTTTTTTTAAACTTTCTATTGGATTCCAGGTGTCTTAGACCATGGCAGTGGTGAGTTACACAACTGAGAAATAGAGGGAGCAAGACAGGACACTAGGACAAGCAGCTAGGTGTGTGTGTGTGTGTGTGTGTGTGTGTG
>JAJPUD010014777.1:0-39828 GCA_023553655.1 Myrmecobius fasciatus
CTTAATATTTCAAAAGATCCATGATTTTGTTACTACAGATATAATTTTATTGGCATAAAAGCACATCCCTGCACAATTTAGTTAATGATCTTCATGAGTTGTGCTCACCAAAAGAATTCATGAATCACTCACTCACCAAACTTGATGATGAACCTCTCTGAACTTAACTGGGCTTGCCTAATGCACAACAGGCTGTTGCAATGCTATAATTAAAGCTTTTTTTAGCTTGATGGGACCTGCTACAGCTTTACTTCTCCAGCATTGCCTGTTACCGCCTTTATGTCACAATGAGGCATTGGACTAAGACTTTTATAATTCAAGAGCTGAAAAAGTCATTAACAGTCCTTTCCTCCAAGCTTTCTCAAGATAAAGCTGAAGAAACTTTTTTTTAACAAAACTCAAATAAACTTCTATATCCCAAGTGAAAAACAAATTACATTTTTAGTTATTTGACAGACTACTATCAAATAGCATCTCTTTGGCTGGAACATGTGTGTAGGTACTGAGTGGGTGAAAGGGATCTTAAATAATAAATTCATGATGGCAATTTTGTCTATAAATTAGGAAATAGTACATGGGCCAAAAGGGTGTCTAGATAACCATGGGAAGTATTTTCTTGGAGATGACCTGCTTTTGGGTAGAATGATAAAATAATTGGGTTGGCTGTGCTTAGTGTAGACTTTTTTTTTTTCTTTTCCAGCAGTGTGTTCCTTTCTGGCTCCTGATTTCTTATTGAGAAGTCACTTTTTTGGGGGCTTGTTATTCCTCAGTAGCTTCTGCTACTAATTTGCATATGAAAGATTTAAGTTCATAAAAGCGCCTTCTTATTTCCCTACATAGGTTTAAATCTGTGGCCATTGTCATCATATAGACTGACATAAATGGCATACGAATCATTCTGGAGAGGAGGGTGAGTTTCTTTTAAGAGAATTGTTGTAGTTTTTGCAGGAAATTAATCAGGGGGATGGGCTTTGTGGAGCATGGAGCAAATCTAATCTGTCTTTTGTTCAAATTTGCCTTGCTCCAATTCCTAGCAATTGTAGACAACATGCTCTTTTGTTCAGGAGACACTTGTTACATGCATAATTAGAGACTGCAGTAGCTGTGTTTAAAGAAAAACTGTTTTCCAATGTAATGTGTGATCTTGATAATAGTATTTTCATCAAAGGTAGCAATTACATTCATTAAGCTGGGACCGGCATGGCAGCAAGGAAATTAAGTGGAAGTGAATAAAAAGCTCCCCATTCCTTTTTTTATCTCCTTTTCTTTATAAGTTGAAATGCACCATGTTGAGCTGTAACTAGGAAATACATACTGAATATAAAAAAAAATAAAGTCCTCCTTAACCTTTCTGAATAATGATCCCACAGATATCCTAGGGATGGGGACTATAGATGCACTTTTCAAATTAAAGGGCTTTATTCTACATTAATTTCCTTTGCAAGTTTTAAACGAGCTCACCATATGATTCAGGTCTTTAAAGGCTCCAGGGCTCTCTAGGATTAATTCACTGTTCTTTTCACACGTAAATTAATTGTTTTGTGTTCTCAAAAAAAAAAAAATCCTGCAAACAACACATAAATCAACCAGTATAGGAAAGACACAAGGCCGGTTACTTATTTTTAATTACCCCTTTAGTTATCCATTTATGCTTCGTTATAGTTAATTTTTAAGGGTATTGTAGATGAAGTCTGCAGAATGAAGAGTGGGAGGGAAACCAATGAACACAGATTTCTTGGACCTCTCAGTAGTGCTGGGAGAAATTCACTCTGGCAGAGACAAAACATGTATACCCTTCAGGCAGACATTCTGTCTTTTTCTTTTCTTGGATTAAAAGCCTTGTGTTAAAGATACCCCATCAATAGCTCAAAGTAGTTGATAAATCCAATTTTATTCAACAGGACACCGGACAGCAGAAAATTCCTAAACAAAAAGTGGACGGAAACAGGTTGCATCTCTCTCCTGCTTTCTGTGTATGAGTAGTATTTGACCTGATAAGTCTCTGGCTACGAAGAAAATGAAACTAACCCATGAAAATAAATTAGGATTTGTGATTTCTTGTGTCTGGACAAGTTTAAGGCTGTAGCTACAATCATTGCCAATAAATAGACTGACCTAAATGTCATACAGTTCATCTTGGAATAGACAGAACAAAAGTATTTGAAAAGGCTCAACATTTTCTGCCTGCAACATGGCTGGAAGTAAGAGTGACTTTGATGTCCAACCTTTTCTGTTGAAGGTCAGTGTGTTTCACCCCTTTGCTGAGAAGGTTACTGTCATCTGAGAAAAAAGGAGTTTTTAGACTTCTTTTCTGACCTTATAGAGGTATAGGAAAAGATGAGCACCTAGTCTGTGCTCATTGTGTGATAAGGGTTGGTTGGTTTTCAAAAACCATATCACTGGGTTTAAAAGACTAGGAGTTTTGCCCTAAAAAGTCACATATAGAGATGAAACTGGTATTAGGGCACTGGGCCACAGACACCAACCAGTAGAAATAATACCTCAAAAATTCAATGAAGCCAAGATTTTTCTTGGCCCAACATAGGTTTTGCTGCTGCTAGTAAAGCAAGCTGCACAAGGCTTTCAAATTATACTTTGCCCTCTTCTGGAGACTTAAAAACTGCTGATTTTGTCTCCCTGATAGATAGCCAAGCAATAAGGTATGGCCAAGCAATATGGTAGGCTGTCACATAGACAAGTAAACCTAGAAAGCATCTTAAGAGATCTAATCTAATGCCCTCCTATTTAAAAATAGGGACTCTGAGGCATAGAGTTAATGGAATTTGCCAGGGAAAGATAGATTGCAAATTACAAGGACCAGAAATTGAATGAGATCTTCTGACTTGAAATCTTGGGTTCCTTCTTAATATAACAAGGCTATTCACACTCCTAACATCTTGGAATTCTCTTTAACACATCAAAGATTTGGAAATAAAACATGAATTTTTGTTTTAGTTTGGGTTTTTTTTTTATCACATTTAGGAATAAGGCAAGGGTTGAATAAAAGAAAACCCATAAAGAAAAGGCGAAAAAGAGAGCAAGGAGAGCAATGACCAATAACGTGCTGTTAGTTTACAAGTTAGGGTGTGTCAAGAAGTATGGTGTGGAGGAAAGGATCCTGGATCTGGAATCAACAGATCTGGGTTTGAATGCTGATTTAGACACTTATTAGTTGGGTGACCATTAATAAATTCTTTTTCCTACCTAAGCTTCATCTGGGCAATAGGGATACAACTATTTGTACTTTATTATTTCTTCATGTAGGACTTTAGTCCAACTTTTCATGACCCTATTTGGGGTTTTCTTTGCAGATACTGGAGTGGTTTGCCATTTCCTTCTCCAACTCATTTTACAGATGAGGAAACTGAAGCAAACAAGATTAAGTGATTTGCCCAGGATCACATAGCTAGTAAGTACTAAGGCCAGATTTTAACTCAGGAAGACAAGTCTTTCTGATTCCAGGCCCATCACTGTATCCTCTGAGCCACCTAGGACTGAGAACCTTTTAATATTTTTATTTAATTCTTATATTTATTTGCTTTATTTATTCCATTGACTCTGCATAGTTGCAAACCATGGATCAGCACCATCTCAGAAGAATCATGATGACAAAGCAATAAGATGATGTCCGGTAGATGTCAAGTAGCATCTAGTATATTGCCAAAGATAATTTTCAAATGAGAATATAATAAAAATATCTAACAATAAAATAATATTTACATTGTGCTTTAAATTATATATGTTAATTAACTAATTTGATTCTTGATGACCAGAAAAGGAGGCAGACAGGTCACAGAGCAAGATTAAATAAATGGACACACTGAGTACTAAATTGGTACTCACACGATAATAAAAGATCTTCTAGGGGCAGCTAGGTGGCACATTGGATAGAGCACCAGCCCTGAAGTCAGGAGGACCTGAGTTCAAATCTGGTTTCAGACACTTAACATTCCCTAGCTGTGTGACCTTGGGCAAGTCACTTAACCTCAATTGCCTCAGGAAAAAAAAGATCTATGAATTGTACTAAATTGGTACTCACATGATAATAAAAGATCTTCTATTAATTATTTCTCAGAAGAAAAGGTTAAAAATCACAAAGTATGTATGGTTGATGAGTTGCCATTTGTACCAACTTAATAAGTACCAATACAAATAAGCTATTAAAGCTTTCAATTGCACAAAAACTTTGTGTGTACATTCTAGTCTTTCTCAAAAATGGAGGGTCTAATGTGTAGCCTGCATTTGAGAGTTGGGTAGAAACTGACAAAGAAGTGGACATTCTTTTTTTAAAAATAATAGCTTTTTTATTTTCAAAATATATGCAAAGATAATTTTCAACATTCACCCTTGCAAAACTTTGTGTTACAAATTTTTTCCCTCCCCCAGACAGCAAGTAATCCAATATATGTTAAATTTTGAAATTCTTCTGTACATATTTCCACCTGGTACATAAGAAAAATCAGATTAAAAAGGAAAAAAATGAGAAAAAAGAAAGCAAACACAAACAAAAAAAGATGAAAATACCAAGTTGTTACCTACAATCAGTTCCCATAATCCTCTCTCTGGATGCAGATGGCTCTCTTCATCACAAGTCTATTGGAATTGGTCTGAATCACCTCATCGTTGAAAATAATCAAGTTCATCAGAGTTGATTATCACATAATCTTTTTGCTATGTACAATGTTCTCTTGGTTCTACTCACTTCACTTAGCATCTGTTCATGTAAGTCTCTCCAGGCTTTTCTGAAATAATCTTGTTGATCACTTCTTATAGAACAATAATATTCCATAACATTCATATATCATAACTTATTCAGCCACTCTCCAACTGATGGGCATCCACTCAGTTTCTAGTTCCTTGCTATTATAAAAGGACTACCACAAACATTTTTGCACATTTTAGTCCTTTTTTATGATCTCTTTGCATTACAGACCCAATAGAGACACTGCTGGATCAAAGGTTATGTACAGTTTGATAGCCCTTTGGGCATAATTTCAAATTGCTCTACAGAATGGTTGGATCAGTTCACAACTCCACTAACAATGTATTAGTGTGTGCCAGTTACCCCACGTCCCCTCCAACATTTATCATTATCTTTTTCTGTCATTTTAGACAACTAGTGATACATCTGAGTTCACATTCTCTAAATAATTATTTAGAGCATTTTTTTCATATGACTAGGAATGGTTTCAATTTAATCATCTAAAAATTATTTGTTCATATCCTTTGACCATTTAACAATTGGAGAATGGTTTATATTCTTTAAATTAGAATGAATTTTCTATATATTTTACAGATGAGGCTTTTATCAGAACCTTTGGATGTAAAATTTTTCTCTCAGTTTTCTGCTTCCCTTCTAATCTTGTCTGCATTGATTTTGTTTGTAAACCTTTTAAATATTAAATCTGAATTATCCAGTTTGCATTTCATAATGTTCTCTAGATCTTTTTTGGTCACAAATTCCTTTTTTTCTCTATAAACCTGAAAGGTAGACTGTCCCTTGTTCTCCTAATTTGCTTATAATATCACTCTTTATGTCTAAATCATAAACTCATTTCGACCTTATATTGGTTATAGAGTGGTAGGGGTGGGTCAGTGCCTAGTTTCTGCCATACTATTTTCCAATTTCTCCAGCAATTTTTGTCAAATAGTGAGTTCTTATCACAGAAACTGGGGTCTTTGGGCTTATCAAGCACTAGATTACTATAGTCATTGACTTTTGTGTCTTATGAATCTAACCTATTCCACCAATCAACTACTCTATTTCTAAATCAGTACCAAATGATTTTGATTACCACTGTTTTATAATGTAGTTTTAGATCTCGCACAGCTAGGCAGCAGTGGCCATTCTATCCAAAGCCAATTCTTGTACTTGTTCAATTGATCACATCTCCTATAAACTTCTTTGGCATATTGCAGCCTTACTGACACCTCCACATCCTCTCCCTTGAATTTTTAACCTCTTCCTATTTACTAGATCTTTCCCTACCACCTTCAAAGATATCCAATTCTCTCCCCTCCTTAAAAAACCTTCAGTAGAACTGTCATTTCCTTAAGTCATCCAATATCTTTTGGATTCTTATCCAAACTCCTTGAAAAAGTTTATATTCTGCCTCTACTCTCCACTCACTTTATTATGTGCAATCTGGCTTCCAACCTCAATATTAAACTGAAACTCTTCTTTCCAAAGTAATTGCCAAATATGACAATCCTTTCTCTATCTGTTCTATTTCATACCATTGACTACCTTCTTCTGGGTTTTTGTAAACACTATTTCCTTTTGTCTGCCTGTTTCTTCTCATTCTTTTTTCCTGCCTCATCACTTAAATAGCACTCCAGAATAGTATTCACCCCAAAACAACTATGGGTCACCTTTGCTCTTCTCCTTCCATGCCTTCTCTCTTGACAACCTCATCAGCTCTCAAGGATTTTACAATCTTCTTTTGCAGATGACAAATGCACCCCAGTCTTTTCCAACAAACTTTTCCAAATGTCCCTTGAAGGTTTGTAACTTTAACATTATCCTTGATTTCTCACTCTGTTTTACTCACATAGCCAATCAGTTGTCAAGTCTTTTTTTTAATCCCTATCACCTCTTGTATAGATTATTACAATTTCCCAATTGGTCTTCCTGCTTTAAGACTCTCATCACTCCAGTCCTTTTGGTCTTGGCTCACTTCTTTTCCCAGACTGAGACCACTGATGGCTCCAACTGTATCATTCAGTTCATATTTGCTTTGTCAACACATTAAAATACCATAACTCTGGAAATTAGATATTACTCTGAAAATGCAGATTGACACCTAGGATTAAGTGACACAGAGGATATATTCCCTCTGCCCTGAAATATATTGTCCTCCTGCACCCCTAATTTAAGAATAACACATTTACTTTGAACAAATAATTGGAGGGTTCAGTACCAAGCCGCAGAACATATCCTCAGATTGCTCAGGTATCTGTATCCAAATATTCTTTTTCAGATCCATTCTTGCTCCTTTGTGACATTGCATTTTGGAGAAGTACACTTAATTTTTAACTATAGCTTTCTTTATGGTCTTTTCAACTGCTCTAAAGAGGTTTCCCTAGAAAAGGTTGCCTGAGTCCAACTAGAAAGCATGAGATTCCTTTGGGATCCAATGGTTGTTCAATAAATCACAAAACCAGTAAATTTTTTTATCACTGTAATCATAATAAAAACTTACCCAGTCCTTAGCCAGAAGTTTAAAGACTCTACTCATTCTTCTGAATTGAACATGCTCCCTTGAATTGGAGTTGTATTTTGGCTTCAATGGGCCTTAAAAACAAGAGACTATACAAGGTCTCTTAGTGCTCTAGTATTTGGCTTCTTCCTTGATACATCTGCTTTGATTCACAGGTTTGTGAGACTGAAATTTAAGGTCATTTGGCCCAAACCTACAGATTATTACCACTATCACTTAGTGTTTTCACTAAGAAAGACATAAATTTACCTGAGATCTAAAACTTCATCCTAAATTCACATCTTTTTTATTTATTTTTTTGATGTGGGAAATCTGAGTTTATTTTCCAATTTTTTCATTCCCTGGGTGATCTTTCCAATTGTTGTCTGGTTTTCAGGCCCATTCTGTTGAACACTGATGGCTGCCAGGTGCCTTTCTATTACATCTGAATATCCTCTTGAATTCCTCCTGTCCTAACCTATCCATCAGCCTGCTAAAACTGGAGATTTTCACCATCATCATTGACTCTATTGGATGGAAACTGTATCTGGGAAACTCCTACTGAAGTTGAAAGCTCGATGCCTGACAAAACACTAATTGACTGATTAGAATTTAAAAATAATGTTAAATATTTAAGAAATCCTTCTGTCTAACACCATCATTTTGCATGGAAAGTAACTAAGGACTCAAGAACTGTGGGGAAAGTCTAAGGTTTCACATGTTCAGTCATTTCAGGCAGGTCTAACTCTTTGTCTTCATGACCTCATTTGGGGTTTTCTTGGCAGAGATTCTGGAGTGTTTGCTATTTCCTTCTCCAGCTCATTTTACAGATGAGGAAACTGAGGCAGTTATGTGACTTTTGCAGGTGTCTGAGGTTGGATTTGAACTCTGGGAGAGGAGTGTTCCTGCTTACAAGTGTGTACCCTTTCACCAGCTGCCCCTAGGTTTCACTGCAAGATGACTGCAACCTATTTTCTAATTCTCATTCAAAGATTTATTTTTCACCACAATATATTGTGTTTCATGGTGTTTGCCTCAGGAGGCTAAGTGGGATGGTAAGTTTAAAAAGAGAAGAAAAAGTCCAGGGCATGTTGTTTCTGTCAGATGGGAATTAAAGCAGAGCAGCAATGCCTGGACAGCCAAAGACTGAAGTTCCTAGGTAACAAAGGGGATTTGTGATGGATCTTGTTGGTAAGAGCAAAGACTGCTTGTAGGTAGAAATTTCGTAGTTTGTGTTTGAAACAGGTGAATCTGCAAATTCCAAATCTTTTTTTGTTGCCAAAATGTTGAATATTTTCCTGTCTTAATTCCTATAGTAATATTTAAGTAAATGATTTCTCTCTTTTCTTAGTAGGAAAAAACACTAAACTTAACAGTGATATCTGGGTTTGTAGGCAAAGATTTCAACTTGGAAGGAACCTTAGAGTTTGTCCACTTTTATATCTGGATGAGACTGGATTTTCTTGATATACTTCAACCAAACCAATATATTGTAGTGGATCAAATGCAGAAACAGATATGAGAATTTAATTGCCTTCTATATAATGAGACATGAATGAGTTTTGCAAAAATACACAAAACAGGCCCCTTTTTGTTTTGGAAAATATAATTTTTCATAAATATTTTAACATGTAATAGATTCACTCTGTTATTTTAAAATGAATTAAAATATTTTAAAATTTATCCATTCAAATTTGGAATATGGTAACTACTGCTAAATATAATATAAACAAAAGCATTTTGGGTTCCTCCATAGTTTTTAAGAAAAAGACCCATCTTTTCAATGCCAACAACATTCTACCAATGTTGCTGTGTGACAATAAGACATAGAAGACAAGAGAGTTTGGAAAATTAAAACTTAATATTAAACAGAAAGTACCTGAGAGGCGTATGGAGAGTGTGAGCAGGATACAACTTAGAACCAATGAGGAACTTTGAAGAAGAGTAGAAAAAGATATCCTTCAAAATGTACAGTAGGAAGATAAGATGGGCTAGCAAGAGCCAAGGATGACAGTGGAGGTAGTCAGCATTCCATTGGTTCCCTTGTAATCTAAAAAGTGAGAAAGAACTTTAGCATGTTGGGTGGACCCCTTGTAATGAAATTATGGGAAGATACTGACAAGAGTTGCATAGTATGGTTAGTATGGCCAGATTGTGATAGGCATCATTGGAAGTAATGGTCAGATCCATTTGAATAGCTGAGTGAGTAAATAGGAAAGAAATCTTGTGATGTGGAACTGGATATTTTTTTAAATAAGAGGAGGATAGGATCTATAAACTATGGGATTATGGGCTTAACTTTTGAGTCTTGACAAACAAAATATATTGTTAAAAGATTTTAGAATACACTGGTTAAAAGGTTGGGTTTTTTTAAAAAAGCATTTAGAATGGAAAGTGAAATTACTAAAATGCAGGATGGCTTCAACAAGAACAAGAATTAGCACACTAATCTTAATTCCTTTTTCTTTTGCTAAAGTTATTATACTTGAATGTCAAAGAAATTCTAGATCAATAAAAATTTATTGAGTGCTTTGTGTAAGTCTATATACTATAATTTCAACAAAGTATTTGATTGCATTACTTCATACTATCCCTATATAACTGTATCCCCGTATATTCCTGCAATAAGACAGAGAGATGTAATCTGGATAGTAGTACAGTTTAATATATTCTGAAATGGTTGTGAATAACTGGATCCCAAGTAGTAGTCATTAATGAGTCAAAGACAATTTAGCAGACTCCAGTGAAGTGTCTCAGAGATTTATGCTTGATAAAACTATCAAAATACCAGAACCAATAACCTGGATGAATATGTAGATGATTTTCCTATCAAATTTTCAAATGACACCAACTTGGGAAGAATATCTAACAGATTATAGGAATTGTGGCCCCAAAGTACTCAAATTTTAGAATCTAAGAAAATGAATTTAATAGAGATAAATATAAAATCTTACTTTAAAATTAACTTCACAAATATAAGACAGATGAAACATGGTTAGAAAATAATTCATTTTATATTACTAGGAAAAAAAATAAACCATGATGGGTTTTTTGGGTTCTTCTTTAAAGGGAGGTTCAGAGAGGAACTCACTCACTAGTTAAAGAAGCCATAAGAGTGAAGACAATGGAAATTAAATAAAGGTGTTTATTCTTAAGATGAATATTTTTATAAATAACTTGGATAAAGACATTGAAGGCATGCTCATTAAATTTGTGGATGAAAAAAAATAAAATGTTGAGTTTTAAATTCCTTCTTTCCCTTTTAACCTACCCCCACCCTCCAGCTGATCAGACAAACTCTTTGATTTTGATTATCACATGCCAGGTGATGTAAATTCCATATTACCCATGTTGCAAAATAAAATGCAAAGTAAATCAATAAAAACAAGGAGAGTAAAAAATTAAATTTCATTTTAAACATATGTAAGGGTTTACTGCACTGAAAATTCAATGAGTTAAATGAACACCAGATAGATAATTTTGATTATATTAAGTTAAAAAATTTTATACAAACAAAACTAATGTAGATAAGATAAGAAGGGAAGCAATAAATTGAGAAGTCATTTTTATATTTAAGGGTTCTAACAAAGGCCTCATTTCTAAAATATATAGAGAACTGACTCAAATTTATAAGAATTCAAGTCATTCTCCAATCGATAAATGGTCAAAGGATATGAACAGACAATTTTCAGATGATGAAATTAAAACCATTTCTATTCATATGAAAAGGTGCTCCAAATCACTATTAATCAGAGAAATGCAAATTAAGATAACTCTGAGATACCACTATACAACTCTGAGATACCACTATACACCTCTCAGATTGGCTAAGATGACAGGAAAAGATAACGACGAATGTTGGAGGGGATGTGGGAAAACTGGGACACTGATACATTGTTGGTGGAACTGTGAATGGATCCAACCATTCTGGAGAGCAATTTGGAACTATACTCAAAAAGTTATCAAACTGTGCATACCCTTTGACCCAGCAGTGTTTCTACTGGGCCTCTATGCCAAAGAGATCTTAAAGGAGGGAAAGGGCCCCACATGTGCAAGAATGTTTGTGGCAGCCCTTTTTGTAGTGGCTAGAAACTGGAAACTGAATGGATGCCCATCAATTGGAGAATGGCTGAACAAATTATGGTATATGAATGTCATGGAATATTATTTTTCTGTAAGAAACAACCAGTAGGATGATTTCAGACAGGCCTGGAGAAACTTATATGAACTGATGAAAAGTGAAATGAGCAGAACCAGGAGATCATTATACACGGCAACAACAAGACTATATGATGATCAATTCTGAAGGACATGGGTCTCTTCAATAATGAAATGCTTCAAATCAGTTCCAATTGTTCAGTGATAAAGAAAGCCATATACACCCAGAAAGAGACCTGTGGGATATGAGTGTGGACCACAACATAGCATTTTCACACTTTTCTGTTGATGTTTGCTTGTATTTTCTTTTCCTTCTCAGGTTTTTTTTTCTTAATCTGATTTTTCTTGTGCAGCAAGATAATTGTATAAATATGTATACATATATTGAATTTGCCATATATTTTAACATAGTTAACATATATTGGACTACCTGCCATCTAGGGGAAGGGGTTGGGGGAAGGAGAGAAAAATTTGGAACAGAAAGTTTTGCAAGGGTCAATGTTGAAAAATTACCCATGCATATATTTCGCAAATAAAAAGCTTTAATAAAAAAAAAGAAAACTCAATGAGTTAACCAGTGCAACAAGGCAGTCAAAACAGTTAAAACAAATTTCGGCTGCTGTGAGAGTATCAGAACACATCTAGAGTACAGTATCCAGGTCTGGATTCCATATTTTTGGAAGGACATTGACAGTGATTAAGTGATTAAGTCAGTGAGGTCCCTGAAGACCAAGTTATACAAAGAATGGTATGAATGGAAATGTATACCCCAGATTCAGCATTTCCCTAATGACTCATTTTCCTCCACACTCATTTTCCCATTCAAATTTCCCTATTTTTGTTGGTACCACTAGCCCTTTCTAAGTAATTCTAAGAATTGTGGTTTTGAAATCATCCATGTTTTGTCCCTTTCCTTACACTATGATATTCCAGTTAATCCCAAGTCCTATGAAATCTGCCTTCTCATATCCACTTGCTTTGGCTTGACTCATGGGATTTCCACACTAGTTTGTGTCTTCATCACTATTCACCTGGACTATTGCAATTATCTCCTAATAAGCATCCCTACTTTCATTCTCTCCCCTTTTCAATTCATCTTCTATTCAACTTCCAGACTCATCTCTTAAAGCATAGCTATGACCATGTCATTCCCATACTCATGTTCATCCTACTCCAGAGGGTTGTCTTAGGGTAATTAAGGGCCTGAGAAAATGAAGCTTCCTGGGGAAAGAAAGCTGTGGTATATCCAGTAAGAATGCAGGATGCCCTGATTGATCTAATGAGAATTTATGGGTAATGAGATCTGGGTTCTTCCTACTATGTTATCTATTACCAATAGAAGAAAATACAAAATGCAAAATCCTCAGCTGGATAATCCTCTACAAATAGCCTCCACTTACCTTTCCAGTATTATTTTGTTAACTCCATTTCACGTATTCTCAGTCCAGTAGAAATGGACTGCAAGCAATTCCTAACATTTCATCTGATTCGTTCACACTGCATAGCTGACTCATTCTGGAATACACATCTTCCTCCCTCAAACTCAGAATCGGCCTCTAGCTTCCTTGTGGAGGTGGCTTTTGCTGACCACCTCCTTCCCCGGCCTGTCTGGCTGGTGCTTACTCCATACAGGGATTGCTACATGGAACCTGTACTTATGCACATACTTGTCTATGCACACGATATATTTCAAGTAGGATATACATTTCCTAAGGGCAAGGGGCTCAGCGCAATACCTTACCTCAGTTATTTCTGTCTGCCATGAGGGACCCATGTCCTGCTTTCAGAAGTCCTTAAGACTCAATTGTTATATTTCAGTCTCTAATATCATAGGTGGAGTTTTCCATTACTTAGCTGAATGACAAGTTTGGTCTAGTCAGAAGAGAAATGCATTTGTGCTTGGAGGACCTGAATTTGAATCCTGGTTCTAATACTTAATATTTGTATAATACTTGGGCAAGTTTTTCCTTTGGTTTTAGCTTTCTCATAAGTAAAATAAAGGGGTTGAATTAAAGTATCTTGTAGCTCAAAAGGGACTTTTATACTTTTAACCCATCAAAGGAGCAAATTGTTCTTTTTCCCACTATGTGCACTTTTAATATACTTAATGGATTCTGGCTGTGGCTCTTTGTAACAAGGCTAGTGATCCTCTTATTCTCTCTCTCAAAACTAATAAAGCATTTCTGAGGTAGTGAAACATAATCAAGGCAAAATTTTAGCTTGTTTCATCAAGTTTCTCCAAGAGAAACTTGAAAATTATGTCAATTTCCTCAGGACAGTGAAGTCAAGCCCTTTTCTTGTCCATATATAGACATATACACATAAGGGAAACAAATCTCAGTTCAATATAAAGGCAGAATTTTCTAGCAATTAAAGCTAACCCTGGCAGACAATGATGTTGATGTTATAGGGATTAAAGGAACCAGTTGCATATAACATGAGGGCATTAATTAAGATCACATTTATATTTTAATAAAAATAAAAGCCCCCCTCCTTCCTAAAAAAAGTATCAATGGATCTTGCCTGGCTTTATCATGTTCACCCTTACTTCCTTCCCCTACTCCAGAGGGTAGACTTATTTATGGTAGTAATTAAGGGCATGAGAAAATGAAGCTTCCTGAGAAAAGAAAGCTGTGATACACCCCATAAGAAAGTAGATGAGAATAAGCAGGATGCCTTGATGGATCAAATGAGAGTTTGGGCAGAAGGCAGGAGAGGAATTTTTGGCAGAAAGTCAAAACTATCAGGGAGTCAACAAGAATACATTCTCCAAGGTAGGCAGTGGGTCCTTGTTTCATTTGACATCCCAACTTTTATTTCTTTCCCCATGCTGCCTTCCCATGTTAAGTGTTGTCATGAAACAATATTATTTTCTCCAGTAAACATAATAAAACCACAGAGGGTTTTTTTAGTATTGTCTAGTCCATGAAGAATTAGAATTAATTGCAAAGGAAGGCAGTCTAGCTATACCTATGCTAGCCATAACTAAAATTGTATTATAAAATAATGGTCATCAAAACTATTTGGTACTAAGAAAGAGAGCGGAAATCAGTGGGATCAATGGATGGGTTAGGCACACAAAAATGATTATAATAATCTACTGTTTGAAAAATCCAAAGACTCCAGCTTCTAGGATAAGAACTATTTGACAAAAATTCTGGGAAAATTAGAAAATAGTATGGCAGAAATTAGGCACTAACATCTAACACCTTATACCAAGATAAAATCAAAATGATGATTTAGACATTAAGGGTGATACTATAAGCAAATTAGCAGAGCTGGGATAGTATACCCATTAGACTTGTGAAAGGGGGGAATTTATGGATAAAGAAGAACTAAAGAATGTTATGAAATGCAAAATGGATAATTTTGATTAAAATTTTTTTGCACAAAGAGAACCAATGTAACCAAGATTAGAAGGGAAGCAGAAAGCTGGGAAACAATTTTTAGTCAGTATTTCTGATAAAGTCCTTATTTCTAAAATTACTATATAGAGATCTGACTCAAATTTATAAGAATTCCCCAACAGATTATTAAATAGTGTTCCATTTTCCAATTGATAAATGGTCAAAAGATATGAACAGACAATTGTCAGGTGAAGAAATTAAAGACATTTTGAGTCATGTGAAAAAAATGCTCTAAATTACTATTGATTAAATAAATGCAAATTAAGACAATTCTGAAGTACTACTAAATGTTAGAGGGGATGTGTAAACTGGTTCACTAATGCATTGTTGAACTGATCCAATCATTCTGGAAAGCAATTTGGAACTATGTCCAAAGGGCTATAAACTGTACATACCTACCCTTTGAGCCAGCAGGGTCACTACTGGGTCTGAATCTCAGAGAGATCATAAAAGAGGAAAAAAGACCCACATGTGCAAAAATTTTTGTAAAAGCACTTTTTGTAGTGGTAAAGAACTGGAAATTGAGTGGATGCCCATCAGTTGGAGAATGGCAGAAATGGTTATGATATATGAATTTAATGGAATATTCTGTTTTGTAAGAAATAATGAGCAGGCTGATTTCAGAAAAGCCTGGAAAGACTTGAACAATGCTGAGTGAAGTGAGCAGAACCAGATTATTATATATAGTAACATCAAGATTGTGATCATCAACTCTGATAGACTTAGCTCTTCTCATCAATGTGGTGATTCAATTCCAATAGACTTTGGATGGAAAATGCCATCCACATCCAGAGAAAGAACTATGGATACTGAATGTGAATTTTCACATTTTACTATTTTACTATTTATTTTTTACATTTTATTTTTACATTTATTTTTACATTTTACTATTTTCACCTTTTTTCAGTTTGCTTTTTCTTATATTTTTTCCATCCTGGTATGATTTTTTTTTGTACATGACAAATATGGAAATATGTTTAAAAGGACTGCACATATTTAACCTAAATCAGATTGCTTGCTGTCTGGGGAAGGAGAAAAATCTGGAACACAGAGTTTTACAAAAATGAATATTGAACATTATTTTTACATGTATTTGGAAAAATAAAATACTATTGAGACAAAAGAGAACCAGCATTGATTTTGATCATGGGTGATTTTAAAGGCTTTTGGTTACTATGTGCCTCAGTTTCCCTAATTTTAAAATGGAATAATTAAAATAAAAATAGGAAAATGGAATTAATGTTTACACAATGCTTCAAAATTTGTGAACTGTTTAACTTATTTGGGCCTCACAACTATTCTGTTACGTATTATAGGTATTGCTGTACCTATTTTACAAAAGAAAATGAAGTGAAGAGAACTTAGGTGATTCATTCATACACACTGAAGAAAGTGAGGCACATATTTCTTTCTGATTCCACATCCACAGCTCTATCCACTATTCCAAATTGCCTATACCAGTGGAATATCAAGAGCCCTAGATTTGGTGTCTTAAGACCTGGACTCAGGGGTAGCTAGGTGGTGCAGTGGTTAGAGTACCAGCCCTGAAGTCAGGAAGACCTGAGTTCAAATCTGGCCTCAGACACTTAACACTTCCTAGCTGTGTGACCCTGGGCAAGTCACTTAACCCCAATTGCCTCAGGGGAAAAAAAGACCTGGACTCTAGCTGTCTAGCTTTGATAGTTAGTATGTGACTTTAGACAAATCACTTTACCTTGATAGACCTCAATTTCCTCATCTGTAAAAAAAAAAAAGTGGGGGGAGGTTGGACTAATGAGCCTTTTAGTTCTAAAATTCCATGATCCTCAACAACACCACCCACTCACCCATCCACATGATACTTGTCCTTTTTCTCCATAAAAAAACTTTGTGATCTTCAGATTTGGCAATTCTCTCTACATTGAAGAATCCAAACCCAATATTTTGAAGTTTGGAATGTATCCAATAACCAAGTAAAACTGCATCTGAGCTTGAAGCAGGTGCAATCAGATCTCAGCTCAAGGAAGAAGTCAACGTATGTTAAGATTCATGGTTTAAGTGCATTTTCTTTTTACCTACATTTTATTCTCTAGGGAAGTGGAAGAGAGAAGGAAGAGTAGAAAGAGGGTAAAAATCTCAGCACATTCACATAAGTGATTAAAAGCATTTGAAACACCTTCCTTATAACATTCTGGTGATATTATCCCATAAACTGAAGCTTGAGATTTAAAATAACTTATTAGATTCACAAAGTTTAAAAGGGTCAGAGGAAGGACTCAAAGAAATCTATTATTTTCGAGTTGGAAAGAGATTGATCTAGTCAAACCCTCTGATTTTACAGATGAGGAAACTGTTGTTGAGACAAGGAAAGTGACTAGTCCAAGATCACACCAGTGGCAAAACAAAGATCTGTAACCTTTTTCTGTGCTGTGACTTTTAGGTGGTGCGGTGATAAAGCACTGGACCCAGAGCCAGAAAACCTGAGTTCCAATCTGGTCTCAGACATGGACTAGCTATGGGGCTCTGAATGAGTTACTCAAACTGTTGTTTGCCTCAGTTTCCCAATATGTAAAAAGAATGATAAGACTTCCCTTCCGTGGTTGTTGTAAGAATAAAATGAGAGTATTTATAAAACACCTAACATAGAGTTCGACTGGCTATTTTTCAGTCATGTCTAACTATTTGTGACCTTATTTGGGGTTTCTTTTTGGCAGATACTGGACTTGATTGCCATTTCCTTCTCTACTTCATTTTACAGATAAGGAAATGAGGCAAACAGGAGTAATCTGCCTAGGGTCACACAACTTCTAAGTGTTTGAGGCCAAATTTGAACTTAAATATTTTTGACTCCAGACCCCAGTGTTCTATCCACTGTACCACCTAACCATAGCATAGTCACCTAATAAGTGCTTGTTTACTTCCTTCATGGACCTCTTTGATGATCTGGTGGATGACTTCTTAGAATAATAATTTTAAATGAATAAAAATCAACTAAACTGAAATGTCATTATCAAATTATTTTTTTAAATAATTCATGGATCCCAGGTTAAGAATTGATAGTACAGAGGATAAAAGAGAAATTAAAGGAGAGGAGAATTTTGTGTCAAATATGAAGGCATGTAAAAAGAGAAAGGGAAAAGTTATTTATGTGAATTGAGACTGTATTTGAAAAGAAACTGAAAGATAAGGCAGAATGCTAGATACACCATCATAACTATTTTATTTAAGATATGCCTTTCAGAGGTGCTCCAAATCACTATTGATCAGAGAAATGCAAATCAAGACAACCCTGAGGTACCACTACACACGTGTCAGATTGGCTAAAATGACAGGAAAAGTTAATGATGAATGTTGGAGGGGATGTGGGAAAACTGGGACACTAATACATTGTTGGTGGAACTGTGAACGGATCCAACCATTCTGAAGAGCAATTTAGAACTATGCTCAAAAAGTTATCAAACTGTGCATACCCTTTGACCCAGCAGTGTTTCTACTGGGCCTATATTCCAAAGAGATTTTAAAGGAAGGAAAGGGCCCCACATGTGCAAGAATGTTTGTGGCAGCCCTTTTTGTAGTGGCTAGAAACTGGAAATTGAAAGGATGCCCTTGAATTGGAGAATGGCTGAATAAATTATGGTATATGAATATTATGGAATACTATTGTTCTGTAAGAAATGACCAGCAGGACGATTTCAGAGAGGCCTGGAGAGACTTGCATGAACTGATGCTGAGTGAAATGAGCAGAACCAGGAGATCATTATACACGGCAACAACAATACTATATGAGGATCAGTTCTAAGGGACATGACTCTCTTCAACAATGAAATACTTCAAACCACCTCCAATTGTTCACTGAAGAAAGCCATATACACTCAGAGTGAGGGAGGTGAAATGTGGACCACAACATAACATTCTCATACTCCTTGATTGATGTTTGCTTACATTGTGTTTCCTTTATCTGATATATCTTTTGTGTAGATAAGATTTTTCTTGCACAACAATAAGTTTGGAAATATGTATACATATATTCGATTTGCCAATATTTTAACATAATTAACATGTAGTGGATATCCTGCCATCTAGGGGAGGGGTGGGGAGTTGGGGGGAAAATTTGTAACAGAAAGCTATGTAAGGGTTAGTGTTGAAGAATTACCCACACATATGTTATGCAAATAAAATAAAATTAAAAAAAAGATATGCCTTTCAGATGCTAGTAGAATGCTTAAGTTATTCTGGCAGAGTCACAATTAGGAATTTTAACTTTGTGTGCACTTGACCTGAAAGAAGGAATTGGAACTGGTTTGAATCATCTCATTGTTGAAGAGAGCCATGTCCATCAGAATTGAGCATCATATAGTCTATATGTATATAATGTGCAAATATCTCCTGGTTCTGCTCACTTCACTTAACATCAATTCATATCATTCTCTCCAGGCCTCTCTGAAATCATCCTGCTGGTCGTTTCTTATAGAACAATAATATTCCATAACATTTACATACCTTAATTTATTCAGCCATTCTCCAACTGATGGGCATCCATTCAGTTTCCAATTTCTAGCCACTACAAAAAGGGCTGCCACAAACATTCTTGCACATGTGGGGCCCTTTCCTTCTTTTATGATTTCTTTGGGATATAGGCCCAGTAGAAACACTGCTGGGTCAAAGGGTATACACAGTTTAATAACTTTTTGAGCATAGCTCCAAATTGCTCTCCAGAATGGCTGGATCCGTTCACAGTTCCACCGACAATGTATTAGTGTCCCAGCTTTCCCACATCCCCTCCAGCATTCATCATTATCTTTTCCTGTCATTTTAGCCAATCTGACAGGTATGTAGTGGTACCTCAGAGTTGTCTTAATTTGCATTTCTCTGATCAATAGTGATTTGGAGCAACTTTTCTTATGACTAGAGATGGTTTTAATTTCATCCTCTGAAAATTGTCTGTTCATATCCCTTGACCATTTATCTATTGGAGAGTGGCTTAAATTCTTATAAATATGAGATAATTTTCTATATATTTCAGAAATGAGGCCTTTGTCTGAACCCTTAAATGTAAAGATAATTTCCCAATTTGATGCTTCCCTCCTAAACTTGTCTGCATTATTTTTGTTTGTACAGAAACTTTTTAAGTTAATATAGTCAAAATTATCTATCTGGTGTTCAATTAAGAGTTCCAGATCTTCTTTGGACATAAATTTATTCTATATCCACAGGTCTGAGAGGTAAACTATCCTATGTTCCTTTAATTTGCTTACAATATCACTCTTTAGATCATGAACCCATTTAGATCTTATCTTGGTATGTGGTATTAGGTGTGGGTCAAGCCCTAATTTCTTCTACACTAGTTTCCAATTTTCCCAGCAGTTTTTGCCAAATAGTGAGTTCTTATCCCAAAAGCTGGGGTCTTTGGGTTTATCAAACACTAAATTGCTAAAGTTATTGCCTAGTTTATCCTGATATCCTATCCTATGCCACTCATTGACTGCTCTATTTCTCAGCCAGTACCAAGTGGTTTTGAGGACCGCTGCTTTATAATATAGTTTCAGATCTAGTACAGCAAGGCCACCTTCATCAGCCTTTTTTTTCATTAATTCCCTTGAAATTCTTGACCTTTTGTTCTTCCAAATGGCCTTTGCTACTATTTTTTCTAGATCTGTAAAATAATTTCTTGGGAGTTTGATTGGTATGGCACTAAATAAGTAAATTAATTTGGGTAGTATTGTAATTTTTATTATATTCGCTCGGCCTACCCATGAGACTTAACGTTTTTCCAAGTGATTAGGTCTGATTTTATTTGTGTGGCAAGTGTTTTGTAGTTTAGTTCGTATAGTTTCTGACTTTTCCTTGGCAGATAGATTTCCAAATATTTTATCCTATCATCCGTTATTTGGAATGGAATTTCTTTTTGTATCTCTTGCTGAACTTTGTTGATAATATATAAAAATGCTGATGATTTATGTCGATTTATTTTGGATCCTGCAACTTTGCTAAAGTTGTGAATTGTTTCTAGTAGTTTTTTAGTTGACTAGGGTTCTCTAAGTATACCATCATGTCATCTGCAAAGAGTGATAATTTGGTTTCCTCATTATCTACTCTAATTCCTTTTATCTCTTTTTCTTCTCTTATTGCCAAAGCTAACATTTCTAATATAATATTAAATAGTAATGGTGACAGTGGGCAGCATTGTTTCACTCCTGATCTTATTGGGAATGGTTCTAGTTTGTCTCCATTACATATGATGCTTGCTGATGGTTTTAGGTAGATGCTACTAATCATTTTAAGGAAAAGCCCATTTATTCCTATACTCTCTAGTGTTTTCAATAGGAATGGGTGTTGGATTTTATCAAATGCTTTTTCTGCTTCTATTGAGATAATCATATGGTTTTTGTTAGTTTGTTATTAATATAATTATGGTGATAGTTTTCCTAATATTGAATCAGCCCTGCATTCCTGGTATAAATCCTACTTGGTCATAGTGTATTATCCTTGGGATGACTTTCTGTAATCTTGTTGCTAAAATCTTATTTAAAATTTTTGCATCAATATTCATTAGGGAAATTGGTGTATAGTTTTCTTTCTCTGTTTTCACCCTACCTGTTTTAGCTATCAGCACCATATCTGTATCATAGAAGGAATTTAGTAGCATACCTTCTTTCCCTATTTTTTCAAATAGTTCATATAGTATTATTATAACGGATTGTATTGGAATTATTTGATCTTTGAATGTTTGGTAGAATTCACATATAAATCCATTTGGCCCTGGAAATTTTTTCTTGGGGGGTTGGTTAATAGCTTGTTCTATTTCTTTTTCTAAAATGGGGCTATTTAAATAATTTATTTCCTCTTCAGTTAACCTGGACAATGTATATTTTGGTAGATATTCCTCCATTTCATTTAGATTATCAAACTTACTGGCATAAAGTTGTGCAAATTAACTCCTAATTATTACTCTAATTTCCTCTTCATTGGAGGAAAGTTCTCCCTTATTTTTGAGACTAACAATTTGATTTTCCTCTTTCCTTTTTCTTATCAAATTAACTAAAGGCTTATCTATTTTGTTGGTTTTTTCATAAAACCAACGCTTCATTTTATTTATTAATTCAATAGTTTTCTTATTTTCAGTTTTATTAATTTCCCCTTTTATTTTTAGAATTTCCAATTTGGTATTTAATTGGGAGTTTTTAATTTGCTCTTTTTCTAACTTTTTAAATTGTAAGCCCAATTCATTGATCTTCTCTTTCTCTATTTTATGCAGGTAAGCATCTAGAGATATAAAATTACCCCTTATAATTGCTTTGGCTGTATCCCACAAATTTTGGTATATTGTCTCATTATTGTCATTTTCCTGGATGAAATTATTGATTGTGTCTATGATTTGCTCTTTCACCCATTAATTCTTCAGGATTAGGATTAGATTATTCAATTTCCACATAACTTTGGTCTATTTTCTCCTGGCCTTATATTGAATGTGATTTTTATTGCATCATGATCTGAAAAAGATGTATTTACTATTTCTGCCTTTCTGCATTTAATTTTGACTCACTAGTATTTTTAATAGGGATGGATGTTGGATTTTATCAAATGCTTTTTATGCATCTATTGATATAATCATGATTTTTGTTAGTTTGGTTATTGATGCAGTCAATTATGCTAACAATTGTCCTGATACTGAACCAGCCTTGCATTCTTGGTATAAATCCTACTTGGTCATGGTGTATTATCCTGGGGATGACTTTCTGTAATTTCTTTGCTAATATTTTATTTAAGATTTTTGCATCAATATTCATTAGGGAAATTGGTCTATTATTTTCTATTTTCATCCCACTTTGTTTAGGTATATCTGTGTCATAAAAAGAATAGAACGTCTTTCCCTATTTTTCTGAATAGTTTATATAGTATTGGAATTAATTCTTTAAATGTTTGTAGAATTCACATGTAAATCCATTTGGTCCTGGAGATTTTTCCTTAGGGAGCTGATTAATAGCTTCTTCTATTACTTTTATTCTAAAATAGGTCTATTTAAGTAATTTATTTTCTCTTTTGTTAATATGGGCAATCTATATTTTTGTAAGTATTCCTCCATTTCACTCAGATTATCAAATTTATTGACATAAATAACTTCTAATTATTGCTCTAATTTTCTCTTCATTGGTAGAAAGTTCTCCCTTTTCATTTTTGAGACTAACAATTTGATTTCTTTCTTTCCTTTTTCTAATCAAATTAAGTAAAGGTTTATCTATTTTGTTGGGTTTTTTAAAATAAAACCAACTCTTAGTTTTATTAATTCAATAATTTTCTTACTTTCAATTTTATTAATCTCTTTTTATTTTCAGAATTTCAAATTTTGTATTTAATTGGGGTTTCTTAATTTGTTCTTTTTCTAGCTTTTTTAGTTGTAAGCTCAATTATTGATGTAAGCAAGCATCTAGAAATATAAAATTTCCCCTAATAACCACTTTGGCTGCATCCCACAAATGTTAGCATGTTGTCTCATTGTTATTCTCTTGGATGAAATTATTGTGTTTATTATGATTTATTGTTTCACCTATTCATTTTTTAGGATTGGATTATTTAGTTTCCAATTAATTTTTGGTCTATTTTTCCCTGGACTTTTATTGTATGTAATTTTTATTGCATCATGATCAGAAAAAAATGCATTTACTATTTCTGCCTTTCTGCATCTGATTTTGAGGTTTTTGTATAGGTTCCAAGAACTGCCAAGAAAAAAGCATATTCCTTTCTGTCTCCATTTGATTTTCTCCCACTTCTTATTTTTTCTGAGGCAATTGGGGTTAAGCGACTTGCCCAGGGTCACAAGGCTAGGAAGTGTTAAGTGTCTGAAGCCATATTTGAATTCAGGTCTTTCTTACTTCAGGGCTGGTGTTTAAAAAAGCACCTAGCTGCCCCTCTTTCTTATTTTGTGGTTCAATTTATCTAGTGCTGAGAGATCAAGGTTGAGATCCTGCACTAGTCTAGTTTTACTATTTCTTTTTGTAGCTTCCTTAACTTCTCCTTTAAGAATTTCCATGTTATACCATTTGGTGCATATATGGTTAGTATTGATATTTTCATTATCTGTGGTACCATTTAGCAAGATATAGTTTCCTTCCTTATCTCTTTTAATTAGATCAATTTTTGCTTTCATTTGATCTGAGATCAGGATGGCTACCCCTACTTTTTTTTTACTTCACCTGAACCATAATAGATTCTGCTCTAGTCTTTTACCTTTACTCTGTATGTATCACTGTTTTAAATGTGTTTCTTTTAAACAACATTTTGTAGGGTTCTGGCTTTTAATCCAGTCTGCTATCCGTTTTCCCTTTATGGGAAAGTTTACCCTATTCACATTTACAATTAAAACTACTAATTCTTTATTTCCTGCTATCTTATTTACCCCATATTATACTTTTCTCTTTCCTTTTCCCCTTTCCCACCTCCTCCTCAGGATTTTTCTTGTGAGTACCACTTGATTCAAGCAACCCTCCCTCTTTAGAGCCCTTCCCCTTTTCTTATACCTTTCCCCTAAAAAGAGGAAAAAGTCTATTTCTGTTTTTCCTTTTATTAGCCTACCTCTTCCCTTTTCCCCTTTCCCCTCCCACTTTCCTACAAAGAATTTTCTCAACTAAATATGTCTAATATTCTCTCTAATATGATTAATATCAATCTCTGATGAGACTAAGATTCACACAATGTTCATCCCCCTCTCTTCTTTCCCTTAATTATAATAGGTCTTTTTTGCCTCTTCATGACATGTAATTTCCCTCATTTTACCTCCATTTTTCTTTTTCCAGTGTAATCCCCTTTCTACTCTAGTTTCTTTTTCATATTATCACAATAAAATCAAATTATACCCATACTCTCTAAGTATACCAATAACAGAGATATAGTTCTCAAAATTTCTATCCTTTTTACCTTTTTGTGCTTCTCTTGAGTTCTGTATTTAGAGATCAATTTTTTTTGTTCAGCTCTAGTCTTATTAGAAATAAGTGAAATTCACCTGTATCATTTAATGTCCATCTTCTTCCCTAAGAGATAATGCTCAATTTAGCTGGATAGTTGATTCTTGGCTGAAATCCATGTTTCTATGCATTTCAGAATAGCAGATTCCAGGCTCTTCAATCCTTTAAAGTGGAAGCTGCTGGGTCCTAGGTAATCCTGATTGTATCCCCTCAGTATTTAAATTTTTTCCCCTGGCTGCTTGCAATATTTTTTCCTTGATCTGATAATTCTGAAATTTAGCTATCATATTCTTTGAAGTTTTCATTTTGGGGTTTCTTTCAGGAAGTAATTATTGAATTATTTCAATGGCTATTTTACTTTTTGATTCTAAGACATCAGGGCAGTTTTCCTTGATGATTTCCTGAAAGATGATGTCTAGGCTCTTTTTTCAAATCATCTTTTGCAGGAAGTCCAATAATCTTTAGATTATCTTTCCTAGATTTATATTCCGGGTCAATTGTTTTTCCAATGAAAAACATTTTCTTCTATTTTTTTCATTTTTTTGGTTTTGACTGATTCTTTATGTCTTATTTAGTCATCCATTTCCATTTTTTCAATTCTAAATTTTAGTGAATTATTTTCTTCAGTTATCTTTTTTTAGTTCCTTTTGTATTTGGCCAATTGAATTTTTAAATGAGTTGTTTAATTCATTGCATTTTTTTCCATTTCACAAATTCCATTTTTCAATGAATTGATTTCTTTTTTATAACTATTTTTGTAAGAAGTTATATGCTTTTTCCATTTCGTCACATCACAATATATTCCCCAATGCACAGATGCTGCAATGCCCTGGCTCCCCACTTCTGCTCCTTGCCCCAGGCTTCCTATGTTGCAGTCTGGGCTCAGAGCCTCTCCCCCTGCCTGATTGAAACAGACCTGTTATGAAGTTCTTCCAAAGTATCTTCTTCTGGAAACTTGTTGTACTCCAAATATTTGTGGGTTCTGTGACTCCAAAACCAGTTCAGAGGCTTAATCTACTGTTGGTTTGAGAGAAGCTTGGAGAAGGTTGGATACAGTTGTGTCTGCTCTCCACCGTCTTGACTCCACCCCCTCCTTCAAAATGTAGCATTAAGATGCTACCAAAAAGTTCCTAAGGCACTTCATTAGTGCAATAGTAATGTATGACTTGAAAGAATATTCTTTGACCCTTTATAATTTCTATTGTAAATTAGAAATGGAGTAAAACTAGTTTAAAAATCTGTTCTTCAGGAAATTGTCCCTAGATTGCTATAAGCAATAGTTTATTTTTTAAAAAAATCTATTGGAATTTGGGGCACATCTGTATTAGTTTAGGGTCATAAGTGGTTATAATAGTGTTTAGCCTAGAGACAGAATGAATTACTAGACTATGACTTTCCATTTGAAGAGAACAATACTGCCTGCACTTTCACATGATGGGGGAAAAATTTCTTTCTACATTCTAGATCACGTTTCCAACTATTTCAATAATGATATTGTTTTATTGTTTTTATATCTCTTTCAAATTAATCTTTGGGAATTTATTACTAAATGGACATGGATAACTCTAAATTTTAAGTTCAGAAGCAGTTCTTTAGAGTGTGGCTTTAACACAAATTTGACATGAATAAGGATATATATTACTGGCTTCTGTCAACCTGGAATCTAGAAAGAGTAGAATATTAATGTCCAAAGGAATTATACATATTTCACATTATACATCTATTAAAGAACCATTTTCAAAATGTAACAAGAATGAATAGGAGGGATCAATAGTATATTCCTGAGTCTGATCAATCATTTATCTATCTAATGATCATTTACTGAGTGTTAGTTATGTCAAAGAGAATTAGGTGCTGTGAAGGATACAAAGAAGATATAATCCTTTGCTTACCTCACTCCCAGGTAGTTAGGTAGTGATGGATCTGAACTCAGGAAGACCTGAATTAGCATCCTGCCTCTAGTTGTATGGCTCCGGGCAACTAACAACTCCTGTTTGAGTTCCCTCTACATAAAATAGGGATAATACTAACAGTGTATGCTTCCCAGAATTTTTGTGAGATATAAATGAGATTTGCAAAGTACTTTGTAAACCACCATGTATCATGCAAATGCTAGTCATTCCTATCCAAAAAGATTCAAATCTGGTTGTTTTGTCAGACACAGCTTTGAAATTACTTCATTTTCAATTCTATACTCAAAAAATGAAAAATCTTACCTATAAGGAAAACCATTTGATTTTTAAAAAACCAAGTCCATTGAAATGTAAGCTCTTTACCTTTATCTTTTTTTTTTTTTTTTTTGCTGAGGCAAATGGGGTTAAATGACTTGCCCAGGGTCACACAGCTGTTACGTGTCTGAGACCAGATTTGAACTCAGGTCCTCCTGAGTTCAGGACTGGTGCTCTATCCACTGTGCCACCTAGCTGCCCCTCTTTACCTTTATCTTACCAGAGATATAATAACTCTCTTGAAAGTAAAGGTAAAATCTCATTTCAGCCAACTCTCTACATTCTCTGAATCTGGGTGAACTATCCATGAAGATCTGCTAGAAAAGGGTATTCTGGTATTCTGCCATTGAAAAAACTGAGCACAGAAAAACTGTCCTGTAGATAAAATTCTGCTCCTGATTGGTTCAGGTTACCCGTTTCCTGCTTTGACATTTTTATGATTGCTCCAGTTTCTGAATTCATATGGAGTCTTGTGCTAGAAATGGATCTACATTCCAATTCACTCTCATTGCTATCATCTCTTGGCATGAAAACTAGATATAGTGATCTCCTAGAACTGATCTCTGACTAGTATTTGGCTTCTGGGCACTCTCCTGAAGGATGCCTGCTGATGAGGATGTGATACTTCTAATTATGTTGTTATAGTGTGTGCAATCTCATTATATATCTGTAGAACTGGGAAATAATTTATCCTCAGCTTAACAGTGAGTTGTAATTTTGAATTACATTACTTCATAACACAGTATTTTGCACATAGTGAATACTCTGTAAATGTTTGTTGAATTGAATGAAATTAACTCCCTGACCTGAACTGCTATGAGAGGACAGAGAAGAAGAGTATCCTAGGAAGGGCAAGCATGAGTAGTATAATGTGGACTGGAAGACTAAATACCTAAATGAAAACGGAACCAGGAGTTAAAAGATAGTATGGCCAGAGACATTCATTTCTTTCCCACATATAAGACTGGGATTTAGGGTCTGGCAAAGACTCTAATGCATGTGAAGGATGTCTTCTGAGTGTGCCCGATTCCTTTCAGCTGAAGATAATAACTCCTGAGCTGATGTTATGTGTGACTTCAGTCCAGGTTCAGGATTCTTGTGTCTGTCTGTCTTTCCTTATCTTTCTTCAAGGCTCACCCCAGCTACCAACAACAAAGACCAGATACCCTTTCCCCATTTTCTTCTCAGTGTTGTCTCTGCTACAACTTTCCTTTTTGAAAAGTGATTGGTGTATATGCTGTCTTGTCCACAGAGGAAAATTACTTAAGAACAAGAGTCATTTTATTTTTGACTTGAAGGCTTTGAACAAAGTAGACATTCAAATCTATCTCCTCATATCAAATAATGAAAATGATTGACTAATTCTATGGCTAGACAAGCCTACAAATAAAATGACATAGCAGATGAAGGAATAACTCACATAATAACATAAGAAAAAAAGAAGATCCCAATATAATTAGGAAATTTTTTTTTAAAAAAAGATCTACTTTTGATTAAAGTATGATAAACTATTAAGCAGCAAGTATAAAACAATATGCCAAAGAGGCAACTAAACTTTGTGGATAAAAAGCCAGCTGGGAATCAGAAACACTTGATTTCAAGTACCACCTCTGACTCAATGCTGCCTATAGCTGACAAGTTAATTTTCCTTTCAGTGTCCCAGGTAGCTCTCTTAAGACTACAAGTTGCAGTTCAGTTGGTGGCTAATCTCCATTCATAGAAAAGAGAGTTCCCTATAGTAACAAAAGCAGAAATCACCTATATGATCCAAAACAAAATCATTATGGCTTTCTGAAAATAACTTTGTAAAGGACATATAAATACTATCTGCATTACAAACAAGGAGACCTTTTTTTTGCTGGAGATCTCTTAGTTTGAAATTAATAGAAGGGACAAGAAAATTTTCCTTAACAATTTTTCCTGGAAATCCAGAGTGCAAAATTATAACTATTACTGTGAGTCTTATCTGAAAACTAGCATAAATGGGTTTAATAATAGATAAATATTAACTCTTAGTAAATGAAGACATTCTTATAGGTATTTAAATTAATTATTAATCATTACTAAACAAAAAAACCCCACATGGATTATTGTTTTTTGAAAATCACAAATATGGACAATCAAAAACAATGCTGCATTTATCAGAACACCTGAAATCTTAGCCCTTGATTTTTCCACTTATTATATAAAGTAATGACTTATAACATAGAATGGCATGGATAGATGTCAGTTAGAAAGCAAAAATTCATTTATGAAATAATTCCAAGGCAATATTTATTAAAATGTATTGTAATCACATGTCCACATAATAATACATAGTAATATTAATGGCTTTAGCAAACATAAGGATATGTAAGTCAAAATAATGCTGAATTAACATATTCTTAATACTTAGCATGCTATCTGTCATATCGTAAGTGCTTAATATATATTTTATCTATTTACTTCTGTCAGGAACTAGATTAATTCCATATCCGTTAAGTTCAATGTAATGCCAATAACATATCACAAGCTATCCAATGGTAAGTATAATAGTTCTGATACCAATCAATTTCCTGTGTTATGAAAATAGTCTCTGAAGTCACCAAATCAATTAATTGCTAAGGAGACTGAAAACATTACTTTTGGGCATCAGTCCTTTCCATCCCAGACAAGCAAGGGCTGACATTCTTGTGTACATAATTCTTTGGCACTATTAACAGCATCTCCTTCAATTCCTCTAACATCTTAACTGGTCAATTAAAGTGCAATGATTGAGTTTTTTTTTAAATCAAATTCTCTGACTTGTTGCTCTGAAGGGCTGAATGTTGGGACTTTCATCACCAACTTATTTTATAGTATAGTGGATTGCTATCTTTTCTGAACCACATTTAAAATTTTTCTTTCTCTCTCCATTACTCAAAGATGGTTTCTATCTTTAGGTTGTATTTATACATTTCAAATGCTTAACTATTATTTGTATAAGGAGAGTTATTTTGAAAATGTACCTGATACCAAATTTCATGATTCTTTTAAAATAAAATAGTAAAACAATTTATATTTCACCATGGACTTAAGAGTATCTTCTTTCTTCGAAAAACACAATATTGGATTTTTTTCATAATAAAGTTCAATAAATTAATTAGAAGTAACAATTATACAATTTAGATTCAGAAAGATACTGAGTTACTAAAATACTGGGGGAGATTTTTAATTTTATTAAATTACCTGATTTAAAAATATTTTACAAAGTTTTTTAACCATATAACATGATTGTGTGGTTAACCATACAAGTGATGCTGAGACTTTATTTTTTTAACTGTTGAGATTTATTTTTTAAACAATTTATTGAAATGATCTGACTATAATTTTAAAATAAACTCAATTAACAGCAAACATCATATTGAACTAAATATAAACTAAACAACAATTCCTTTAACTGATTTGTACTATTATACTATATAAATTCTTTGACATTTAAAATGACTGAATTTCTTTTTCTTAAGGAATTTCTATCAATTTCTGAATTTACCAACATTTAATCTTTCAAGAAACATGTGCAAAATAGGTTCAATGCACTATACTAGGCATTGGTGAATCTGCAAAAGTATAAAACAGAAATAACCTACTTGATACCAATTTCTCTGATCTGTATTAGAAATATGGTAGATATTTAAATGAAATTAAAATGACAGCTTTAAAAATAATTAACCCAAAAGGAAAATCTTACTTTTGTCAAATGTTGGGAAAAAGGAACCTTTGTACATCATGAAGCAAAATTACCTGCTTTAAATCACTGGTGACAAGCAAGAACAGAGAGATCTAATATACTCAAAAAGAATATAAGCAGTGCAGAAGATTATTCCAGCTTGAAAGTATTCCACTGTTTCCCATATAAGGCACTCAATTTATGTTTTACATATGTGGCTTCAGTAACAGTCTTCATATTCTTGTGACCCTCAGTATTCTTGATCTAAAAATTTTGCTATGGTATTTAACTGGATATTTGATGTTCCTTCATAAATTGTACCTAAAACACAGGGCAGGGTAGAAGGGAGAAATGGAAATAAGAGGAAGTAAACATATGGTATTCAGTGTTAGACAAATTTTCTGCAGAGTTTTACTTGCCAATTTTCTGCCCTATAAATGAAAATCAATGAAAGAAAGAGCAAACATGAACCCTTTCTAGTTATCTTTTAGTTATTATGTCTATTGAAAACAAACTTGTTGAAAAATTATTATAGTGATGATAAAATGCAAATCTTTATTTATCAACAAAAGTCACCAGCTGTTAAAGACTAGTATATGGTTAAGGATATACAGGATAAAATTAATTTTTTGTCAAATAGAGAACTATGGATGGCAAAGATTTTTAGAGTTCACATTAGGAATTGCAAGTTTACATCTTCTAAGTTACAGAGAATATGCAGAAATCTAGAGGAAAGCCTCCAGAATCCTAGACAGATATTCTGTGGGGGGATCTGTAGAAAACTGAGGTCAACAATAGTACTGGATGAGGAAGTATGAATGGATTGCCGTCTTCTTCAGTGGAAGGAACACATATGGATGAAACTGAAAATTCAATGAAGTATTCATATATGAATAAAACTTGGACCTATTATTATGGAATAGGTCACTTAAGAAGTCACTGGAATTTTACCTTTTTAATTAGCAGGGAGAAGTCTAGAACTAGTCAGATTCTACTAGACAACTGGCTTCTAAAACTATAGTTTTAGAACTATAATTTAAATTAAATTAAGGCATGCCAATCAAAGAAATGCAAAGAAATTAAGGCAATATTAAGAGTTCTAAGTTGGCATTAAATTTGGTTTTATATTTAGGCTGTGGGGTGTGTGTGTGTGTGTGTGTGTGTGTGTGTGTGTGCGTGTGACCTTAAGAATCTAAAGTGCATTTTTAAAAATGTGTTGGTATTTTAAAATAAAAGTGAATTTTCTGAAGAAATAGGAGGAAAATAGTTTTCAGACATTATTAGTGGAATATAACTTCTTAGGAATAACCAAAAATATGAAAATAAATCTACTTACCAATCTTTGCATCTCTGAAGTATTTTTCCATTGGAAAATCTTTGGTATACCCTACTCCACCCATCCATTCTATGCATTTACTAGTTGTCAGTCCAGCAATCTAGCAAAAATGTAAATATTATATAATAATGAACTACACCATTTTATATACTGGAATTAAACTATTTTTACTATGTAAAATATTTTTAGAAATAATCACTACAAATTTTAGTTGAAAAGGATGACATTTTTAAATAGAATAATATTTGTTTTCTATCTACCTTAAAATACCTTTTTTTTTCAGTTAACTAGGTAAATTAATCAGCTTTCTGCACTTGTCTATTGGACAAAATGCCAGGATTGACTGTTAAAATAATAACCATGTAATTTTCTAAGCCTTCTGAAAAAGCCTCACAAGTTAAATATCTAATATATGACATATATATGGACAATATTTTATTTTCCCCTCTTTGAACACCATTAACATGTAATACTAGGGACCATAATAGTTTCTTTGTTGCTCCTCTTGTGGTGTGGTTTATGGTACTTAATATACTATATGATCTCATCATTAATAAGTACCTAAACTAATTGTAACTGAAGTGTTAATTCTATCAAACTATTCTGTTTCAATTTAAGAATTCTACAAAGAGACAACTTACTAAACAGACACTTTGTGCTCTCAAAAATATCAAAATGTTTTAATCACATTTTCATTTATTCAATTCCCAAAGGTAGTTTTTGTCTGCTAAGTCAGCAGATTTACTTAATAATCTGAGCAAAAATCTTTATAACATAATAATGAATTACATAACAATGAAACAAACTGGGCACAGATTTCTATTCTTACCTCTGATGCAAAATATTTTGCCATGGATGCTTCTTTTACAAATGGTCTTCCAGTTTCTGAAAGCCTGGCAGCATTGTATGTCAACAATCTCGCAGCCTCGAGCTGCGTGGCCACTTGAGCTATTTGATGTTGAATTCCCTACAATATTCAGACCCAGAATTAAAGTTATAATTGTAGTTTGCAAGAACATCTCTCATCCTTAAAGCAATGCCTTGTTGGGAAAAACTGCAAGATTCAGAATATAACAAAGGGAAATTTATGTGCATTACTTTTTAAATACTGCTTAATCTACATTCTAAAATGAAATGACACTATATGCATAGTTAAAATCCTCTTTTCTTGGATCATTTCAAAGTTCATATAATTCTTCACAATAAATATTCAAGATAGTAAGATATAAGATAGCACAAAGTTAGCTAATACTGTTTTTTTAACTTAATTATAATTTCCTATTCTTAAAAACTAAGTTCATGGTAAATTTTAGCAAAGCCAAAATTTGGTCAAACTCATTAATTTCATTATTTGAAAAAAAAAATTGATTCTGAAATTTCCCAAAACACAAAAGTCTTTCAATTACAGGAATGCTAAAAACATTTTAAAACATTCATTATTCTCCTTTCAAGCAACAATAATAAAGTATCACTATCATGGGAACATAAATGAACAATAGTTTTCTTCCTAGGATGGGAAAATCCAGTAGAAGTTATTTTATTTTTCATACTGCACTTTAAAAAAATGTTCAACCTGCATGAAAAGTTTTGAAAACTTCAATATGAAAACCAAATAGGAAAAAATTTATAAGAAAAAATAAATTTTTAAATATGTTAGCCAGAAATATTTTTTGAAAACTGAAAGATTTCTGATGCCTGAACTGAATAATACAATTACCCATTCAGCTAGGAGTTAGCCTTCTCTAAGAAAACAGAGAATGGTGAAAGAATTAGCTCTGAAAGTGATTATGTCCGAGAAACACAGAAACATTAGATATTTACAATATAGTAGCTTCATTCAATGATGAATTAAAATTTCATGTAAAATTAAGAACAAATAATTACAGATGAATAAAGAACAGTACAAAAAGAAAATCAATATTGTTTTAACAATTTCACCTGAAAAACTAAAATCCTTCAAAACAATTCTAAATTTTTTTCAAAATTGTTATTTAATTAAATATATATATATATACACACATATAATATAGCATACAAGCTATATATACATATATACACATATATAACATAGCATATAAGCTATATATACATATATACACACGTATAATATAGCATACAAGCTATGTATACATACATATATATACACATATATAATATAGTATACAAGCAATTTTTCTAAATAAAATGCTTTAAAGAATAATGATTATTTTCATCAAGTATTTTATCATTTTAAGTATGACTGATTTTGATTTTTCCTACCACAAAGAAACAGCTCTTTCTTACAGTGTAAAAGAGAAAAGAACCCTGAACACTATTCCCTTATCTGGTAATCTAGGATATGGCACCGAAGGCTCTGTGAAAAAAACAGCGTACACCAAGAGTTTTAAGTCTGGTTTTGTTACTAAATAGTTGTTCAACCACAGAAAAGTCACCATTGGGCCTACTAATCTCGATGATGTTGGTGAGAGAAACAATATGATTATGAATGTGAAAGCTCCTTAACAAAAACAATGCATTATCTACCTTCCAAGCACATAGGTGAGACAGCATGATGGAGGACAGTTCTGGTTTGGGGCCCTGCAGGGGTTTGCATCCTAATCCCAACTTTTACTAGATGTTTGTAAAACTGGTCAAGTCACTGAACCTTCTGAGCTTCAGTTTTCTAATTTATAAAATGGATACAATAATGCTTAGGTTACCTGCCTTGAAATGTTGCTGAGATTAGGGCAGTGCCTTATAAATGTGAAGCAATATATCAATTACATATTCAGGGGTTGAAAAGTCCTTTAAGGATTGCTTACAATGAAAACAATATTTATTAAATGCTTACTCTTTAAAGAGAATTATATGTAGCAAAAGGCAAGAGACAAAGTAAATTGTCATTCAAAGGAAACATTTGCAAGTGGACATTTTAAAATTGAACAATCTAAGTGAATACAAAAGACTTGACTTTGAGGTGAGATGAGAAGAAATATGACAATCCCAAATAATTAGGCAGACAAACCAAAGCACATGCATTTGATGGATTTTGTTTTTAAAATGAAGCCTTGCTTTTTCAGCTTCATTTGCAGTTCTATGTGAAGGTTGATAACTCAGTTTTTACTTGTTTTATTAATAAAACCTAATTTGGATATCTTGAGTTTATGGTTTTATAATTTAGATGGGCAAATTGTCTTTGGAATAGATAAGCTATTTATAAAAATTTAAAATTTATATTCTAAAAAAAAGAACATTATGATCCACATATCACATGGCTAAGTTTACAAAAAAAGAGAAATGACAAATTCTGGAGGGGCTGTGAGAAAACATATTCTTTAATGAACTATTGGTATAACTGAACTAGTCCAACTATTTTGGAAAGCAATTTGGAACTATGTTCCCAAAGCTATAAAATTGTGTATTCCCTTTGATCCAGCAAAACTAGATCTATGTCCTAAAAAGATCAAAGAAAGAGGAAAAAGAATTCATATGTAGAAAAGAATTTACAACCACTCCTTTTGTAGTAGCAAAGAATCAGAAACTAAGGGGATGCCCATCAATTGAGCAATGGCTATACAAGTTAAGATTTTGTACTAAAAGAAATAAGGGGATGGTTTCAGAAAAATCTGGGAAGCCCTGTATGAATTGACATAGATTGAAGTGAGCAGAACCAGAACAATTTATATAACAACAATTATATTGTAAGAACAATTCTTAAAGACTTAGGAACTCTTCTTTTTTAAAAAGAAAATGACTTAGGAAAGGAAAAAGAATATTATGGTAGGCAATCATTAAAATCGAAAAATTCAGATAAGCCATATTTCACACCCTCACATAGCTTCCATTTTAGTAAGGAACTTCTGATTCTTAACACTCTTATTACTGCTCCATTTAAACCCCTTATAAGTTTATGTTGGATTTCTCTGATACAAAATAAATGAGCAGGGTTAAATTATCATTGTAATTTTTACCTGAAAAGAAAATATCCTTTTACCAAATTGCATTCTTTCTTTAAGATATGGAATGGTGTGGTCAAAACATCCTTGTGCCAGTCCTAACATCTGTAAATAATAAAAAAGAAAGATAAATTGGTTCACATCCTCATATTTTAATTTATTCACAGTGATAGTCTTTTTCTTGGTCGATGAACACTTATTTTTTGAAACAATAGTCATTGAGGACTTTAGGGGAATTGTTTTTAAAAATAGCAATGGTATAAAATGAGTTAAGAGGGGCCTGCCCAAAATCCCAATGACTAAAGGAAATATTAATATGTATTGAACTATGTACAGCGAAGTACACCTCTTTGAACATAAAAATTTTTTTATAATCAACCTTCTTAATTTCCATTTTTCTGTTCCCTCAAATGTCTTGCTCAGATTGGCCTAAGGAGGTTCTTGAACTCTCTTTTCAGTGTCCTTCAAATCATCACTTGGGAAGTCACTTCTGAATGTATCCAATCTGGCGTTAGCCTCTCTTTTGAATCAGATGTGATCATGATTAATAAGATTATTAAGGCTTTGGTGAAAAGGGTATTATAGCATATAATAAGCACTATTCACTTCTAATTCACACTACTGAAGCTTTGGATGAGTAAAAATATTCCAAAATATTAAATCTAGTTTTTTCCCATACTTTCTCCAAGTGCTGAGCCAATTAAATTATGACAAAATTTTACTTTGTTTATCCAAAAAAAAAAGTACGGCAAAGAAGAAAGAGTACTAGATTTACTGAGTCTTGAGTTCAAATCTCATCTCTTTCACATATTGCTGAGTGACTTCTCTGTACCTCAGTTTCCTAATATATAAAATGGGAAATTTAAGCTGGAACCAAATGTCCCTTTCTGTTCCAAATCTGTGAGCTGCATTAGATTATTATCCAAAAAACTACTATCAATTTGGTGCTGTCTCCTTTTTATAAAGAAAAAATAAGAGTTAAATAGTGTTTTGGTAGAAATACTTCAAACTCCTCAATGTTTCATTATTATTCCTTTTTGTTTTCCTTTATTCTCTTGCTTTTCAAGGAAAAATACAAATAATATCAAAAGCAGTGGGAGACAGCATATCACATTGAAGCACTTGACATGAGATAACATAGGTTTGGAATACCTATGTTATCTCTCATGTCAAGTGCTTCAATGCTTTTATTAAAGTTTATTTATTTATTTATTATAAGCTTGCATAGAAATAAATTATTCAATGGAAGTAAAAAGTCTTTTATTATAAATGCTGCAAAGCTAAATTCCTTATGTTTAGTTTCAAGGACTGATGTTTCTGTTAATTTCTGTGATGCATTTCTCTCTTGCTAAAAAGTATACAAAATATTAACCAATATATATGTAATAACTACCTGACCTTAACTTTTAATAAAGCTATAAAAGTAACTTAGAGTAATTAAAAGTAAAGCCAAGGCAGTGTATTTTACTGCCAGAACATCTATATTATTTATAACCCTGGAAACAATGAGATCCAGTGCTGCAGTTTTTAATGCCTTATCTGACAAAAGTTTAATCATAGATAAACTTTAAAACTGACAGAAAAGCCAAAATCATACAGAAAGAAACATATTTTGTTGCCTTCTGGGAATCCTGGGCTAAGGCTTTATCATTAGTTCTATAATGAGGATTCACAAAAGATACATTTATTTTTGGACTTCAATGAATTGATATTAATTGATGTGCCTATTTTCTTTAATGATCAGATATCAAGCAATTCTCATATGCCTCTCCATCATGTGGGAATCTTGTTCATGTTCTCTTGTGATCTGCTGTAGAGGTCCCCATAATTGCCTCCTGTTGTTCTGGTGTTATATGGAAACCAAAGGTGCATATCAATTATATGGGTTAACATCAGATACCCTTCACTCTTGCTATTTAATCAGCCTACTTTATTCTAGTCAGATGCTTATTTGAAGATAGTCTATACATTACTTCTGCAGAATTCCTTGTTTTTAATGTGTTTACAATCTCTTCAAACTCTCCACATATTTTGAGAGTACTACAAAAATATGGGCATTAAAAGGATGGGCTTTATTTCAGAGATAAGCTTGTGGTAATTAAAATAATTCTGCAATTGTTCAAAAATACAATTTCACTTCTAGTCTCTGTATTGATGATGGCACATATTTTAATGGACTATCTCATAGTATGAAAAACATGTTCTTCATTTGTTTTTTTTTCCATTTTTGGATGATTAGGGCAAATTTTTAAAAATGATTATGGATCTCATTTAGACTAGGCAATGTTCTGGGGCTTCATACAATCAGGATTGTGTTATTAACAAATAGGGACATTTAAAGGAATTCACCATCTAGAAGCAATCAACTCTTCTATTTGGATTTTGCTATGATGATCAACCAATTAAATAAGTATTTGTGAAATACCTACTGTTTTTAGGTATTGTGGATCTAAGTTCAAAGAATGAAACAATTCCTAATGGGGGAGACAAGTACCTTCAAAATATGCAAATGTAACAGAAAGTTTATAAAGACAAATAGATTAAAAGTAGCTAAATGCTAGAAAGAATTTGTGTAGAAGATAGTGCTTTAGGTACTTTTCAAAGTAATAGACATCCTAAATGACAATGAAAACCACATTTAGGAAGCATATAACTCCCTGCTTTAGATTTCACTTGCTACGTATAGTCAAAGAATCTCAGATTTAGAATCAAAGGGACCTTGAAGTTCAGCTAGTTCAAAATCCTCCTTTTACAGACGAGAAGAAGAAGATCCTTGTTTGCCCCATATTTTCTCAAATTCTCTTTGTTGTTACATCTTTCAAGGAATTCTAAGAGCTCTCTTATTTTCCAAGGATTAAATATGATCTGGTACTTATGAGTACTTCACAACCTGGACCTCTGGACTCCCCCCCCCCTTCTCTTTCTTCTCTTTCATAGATGTTGCACTCCAGATTACAATATATTCTTTACTATGCTGTAGAGAAGACACTCCATCTTCTGCGTTGTCCTTGCAGTCTGTCTCATGCCTGGAATACCCTAACCCTCTGCACTCAGACCTCCCAGAATCCCTGATTTCTTTGGACAATCAATTCAAGTGCCATCTTTTACATGATCTCCTAGATACCTGAACCCTCCCCTCCTTCTTAAAACTACCTAATGTTCATTTCTGCATACATTTTACATATGCAGATCTATGGTATATACTGTCTCCCCCATGAGAAGATAAGCCATTTGAAGACAGAGATGAGTTCACTTTAGCATTGACATTCCAGGTACCTCACAAAATGCTTGGAACAAAAGTAGGTACTTAAAAGTCTGCAGATTTACTACTTTTGTCTGATTCTGAAATATGCATGGTCATTTCTATGTAGGAAAGCTTTTAAAATGGCATTCTGTTATACTGGATCAAATATACACCTGTCCTCAACAAATAAGCCTAATGGGATATTATATTCTTCAGTCAATTTTATGTAAAGATTCAATCTGTTTGGAAGGCCCTTCCCTTCTCATACCTTCAGGGATGTTCTTGATGAGTATGTAGATTATTCTCATAAAATTTAGTGAAGATGAAAAAGGCAAAGAGTCATTGATTTTGATCCTGGTGATATGATTAATTTTTTTCCATCTTGGGAATATTCCCTTCTTTCAAATGTTTTGAGAATCAATATCTCTATACCCTCAAAACAGTGTTGCTAGCAGCATGAATCTCAAATCTATGTATATATGCTATTCCTATTTGACTTTAACTTTTTTTTTAAATTTTATTTTATTTGCATAACATATGTGTGGGTAATTCTTCAACAATAACCCTTACATAGCTTTCCGTTACAAATTTTTCCCCCCAACTTCCCCACCCCTTCCCTAGATGGCAGGATATCTACTACATGTTAATTATGTTAAAATATTGGCAAATCGAATATATGTATACATATTTCCAAA
>JAJPUD010014778.1:3430-15845 GCA_023553655.1 Myrmecobius fasciatus
TTTTAATTGTAAGCCCAGTTCATTGATATTCTCTTTCTCTGTTTTATACAAGTAAGCATCTAGAGATATAAAATTACCCCTTATAGCCGCTTTAGCCGTGTCCCATAAGTTTTGGTATGTTGTCTCATTATTATCATTCTCCTGGATGAAATTATCGATTGTGTCTATAATTTGCTCTTTAACACATTCATTCTTCATGATTATATTATTTAATTTCCAATTAACTTTTGGTTTATTTTCTCCTGTCAACCTTTATTTTTCAAAGAGAACCAGTGATACTAGGTGATGCCTTGGCTTTTATGTGAATTGGATTCAAGTGAAGTAGAGTTGTGCAAAATCATCAACTTTAGTCTCTCTTCCCAAGTGATGGAAGTCCAGTGACAGGACAAAAGTGAAGATGACTGGTAATAGCCTAGAATGCAGTGGATAACCTTGGTGTCTTCAAAGTGTGACCCAGTTCTAAGTATTCAACAGCATCTGCTTCAGCTGCCTTCATAGTCATTGCAACAAATGTTCCCATATACCCATTTGTGTCTAGGGAAGTCTGTTCAAATTTGAGGTAGACAGCCCTGCTCAATTCATTAAAAGGTTTAATGATATCCCAAAGAGATCTTAAAGGAAGGAAAGGGCCCCACATGTGCAAGAATGTTTGTGGCAGCCCTTTTTGTAGTGGCTAGAAACTGGAAAGTGAGTGGATGCACATCAATTTCTGCATTTGATTTTGAGATTTTTATCCCCTAATACGTGATCAATTTTTGTATAAGTTCTATGAACCCCTGAGAAAAAAGTGTACTCCCTTCTATCACCATTCAATTTCCTCCAGAGATCTATCTTACCTAACTTTTGTAGCTTTTGTTTACCTCTCTAACTTCTTTCTTATTTTGTGATTTGATTTATCTAGAAAATGGAAATTGAATAGATGTCCTTCAATTGGAGAATGGCTGAATAAATTATGGTATATGAATATTATGGAATATTATTGTTCTGTAAGAAATAACCAACAAGACAACTTCAGAGAGGCTTGGAGAGACTTACATGAACTGATGCTGAATGAGATGAGCAGAACCAGGAGATCATTATTCACGGCAACAACAGTACTATATGACGAACAATTCTGATGGACATGACTCTCTGCAACAAAGAATTGTCTCAAACCAGTTCCAATTGTTCACTGAAGAAAGCCATATACACCCAGAGAGAAGGATGTGAAATGTGGACTACAGCATAACATTCTGATACTCCTTGATTGATGTTTGCTTACATTGTGTTTCCTTTATCTGATATATCTTTTGTGTAGATAAGATTTTTCTTGCACAACAATAAGTTTGGAAATATGTGTACATATATTCGATTTGCCAATATTTTAACATAATTAACATGTAGTGGATATCCTGACATCTAGGGGAGGAGTGGGGAGTTGGGGGGGGGGAAATTTGTAAGAGAACGTTATGTAAGGGTTAACATTGAAGAATTACCCACACATATGTTATGCAAATAAAATAAAAAATAAATAAATAATATAAAATAAATAAATAAATGTGCTGGAAAAGGAACAGACAAACTACTCCAGTATCTGCCAGAGAAAGACAAATCTTGTCAGAGTGAGATGTGACTCAACAACAACAATGTGAGTATGAGCTATGTATATACACTGTATATATGCATATACATGTATACAATACTGTTGTTTAAATCATACCATCTCCTACTCAACCAACATGTGTTTATTAAGCACCAACTATGTGTCAGGCACTAAGAATCTATGTAAAAAGAAGAAAACAGTCTCTACAAATAATAAGCTTAGATCCAAAGAAGGAAACAACACATATATGGAAATTATATACATTATAAAAATAAACTGTATAGACATTAAATAGTTAAATATTAACTACTATGAGAAGGAAATCAGTATAAATTAAAGATATTGGGAAAAGCTGAATTCACAAGATGATGCTTGAGGTGAATCTTGAGAGAAGACAAATTTTCCATGAGCCAGAGCTAAGTATAGAGTGCACTAGAACTCTGAGGCTTATCCAAAGCAAAGCAATCCAGAGCGAAGAATTGTCATAACAGGATCTGCCAGAACAGAAAGAAGTCATTGGATTATGGAAGAGAGGAGAAGATACAATCATCAACAGGCCTAGAAATATATGATGAGTCCAAATTTTATACCATTTTAAAAACTAAGTAGAGTAAAACTGTATTCAGAAAGAATAGGAAACCACTGGATTTGGTTTAGTAAGACTGTCACCTCTCATATCTTCAGATTATGAAAATTACTTTAACAGGGTAGTCATGAATAACTTGAGGCAAGGAGACTAAGTAGGAGGCTGTTAGAATAATAAACAAGAGATTTGATAACTAAGAAGGTTGTATGAGTGGGGAGTAGGGTCAAATGAAAGACGTCATATTGGTAGAAATGAACAGAACTGGTAATGGATGTGGCTCTTTTCATTACTGAGGTAACTCAGGTCATTTCCAATAGACTTGTAATGGAGAGAGCCATCTGCATATAGAAAGAGGTCAATGAGGATTGAATATACCTCACAACATTATATATTCACTTTTTTTGTTGTTTGCTTGCTTTTTTATTTCTCATTTTTCCCTTTTTGATATGATTTTTTCTTGTGCAGCATGATAAATATGGAAATATGCATAGAAGTAGTGACCATGTGCAGCATATATTGGATTATTTGCTATCTAGAAGAGGGTGGTTGAGAGGAAAAGAGGGAGAAAAAATTGGAAGATAGGATTTCTCAAGGGTGAATGTTGAAAACTATCTTTGCATGCATTTTGAAAATAAAAAAGTTATTAAAAATTATAAAATGAAATAAAATGAAAAATATTCTATATAGATAGATATGTATGTGTATGTATATATGTTAAAGTCATGTGTAACACAGTTATCAAAACAGCAAAATATAAAATGTTTTTATAATTGAAAAATTCAAGATCTTTCACAAAAAAGTAATTGAAAATATTGTAAAAACTCTGAACAGCTAGTTAAAATTGTGGATATGTTGAGAATATTCCTATTCAGAATATTTTACTTGCCTAAAAAGGGGTGATTCCTTGTTATTACTTGGTAATTTTAATATATTAAATGAATCTCATTAATGTCATCCTTTAAACTATGAAACTTCTTTCCATTACCCATGACCTAAAATGGTCTTGTTTTAAATCCATTTAATAAAATTATGTGATTCTGAGTTTAATTAATCATGCATAGCCAGCAGCAGAAAAATCAGACTTATAAATGGAATATTGATCTTCAAGGAGGTCACTGCCTTGCCACCATAACAGAGTTAGCCACAGGTGTATTTTGTGAACATTGATAGGATGATTAACAATAATAAACCCAGGACTTGTAGTTAATTAAATCAGTTATAGGGGAGTGTTTCACACACACAAAAAAAATCTAGTAGCTCAAATTCTATTAAAAAATAAAAACAAGGGGCAGCTAGATGGAGCAGTGGATAGAGCACTGGCCCTGAAGTCAGGAAGACCTCAGTTCAAATATGGTCTCAGATACTAAACATTCCCTAGCTGTGTGACCCTGGGCAAGTCACTTAACCCTAATTTCTTTAGCCAAAAATAAACAAAATAAAATAAAACAAGTCCCAAGCCCCTTTCTTCCCTGGATAGGACAAAGAGTAGGTAAGACCATCAATTACTGCAAAGAGCTTTTCCTTCATGACTGCCAATTTCTAGTATATTTTCTTTCCATTGTATTAATGCTGACAAAATTACTTTAGTATAAAGCAATGTTCCTGCACTCTAAATAACAGAACTTTGACATTCCTCTGCCTTTGTGATGTCTTCTGTATTCATCTCCTCAGTTCTTTCTGGCATCATTATCTTCCACCTGGATTATTGTGATAGATATTCCCACTTCCTTTTCTCATTGTCCCTGAAATCCATCCTTCACACTATTTTCAGACTAGTATTCTTTGTATATCATGTCTCTCCTAAAAGACCTTCAATGTTTCCCAGTGGTCCATCGACTAAAATTCAAGCATTAAAATCCTATGTCTGGCATTTAGAAACCTCCATAATTTAGTTGCTCTCTCTTTCCAATCTTATCTAATACATCTTCTCTGGGTATCTCATATTGCCAGTAAGCTGATTTATACACCTTTATCCATAGCCTACTTTCCTTCTAGGTCTTTCCATTAAAACTCAATGGATTTAATATCTTTTTTAATAATCAATGTCTCAAAGTACATTTACTTGGGACCTTGCTTATTGTTGAGGACTGATTACTCAAACTTCGCACCTGAAAGAGGAGTAGAGTTGGTAAGGACACAGAAGAAGAGAGATTCTGTTTTTCTGATTTCTGACTTTGAGAGAGAAGACTGTGTTCCTTTGTCTTTTCAGGTCCTCAAAGGAAAAATGATTCTTGAAAGAAGTCAATATGATTATGGTGCTGACAACTCCATATGTTGGCTTTTTCCCAATTTTTCTCTTTTAGGAGTCTTAATAGAGATTGGAACAATGCTTCTTATCTCTCAAAGCCAGAAACCAAAAGACCAGGATCTTTCTTCTCCTGAACTTTGACCAACTCTATTGCTTCATGTAGGCACTGAAGCATTGTATAATATATAGGTATACTGTGCAAGGTTAACTGGGTTTTGATGACTCAACAATGAATGCAAAAAGCAATTGTTTTCTATTCTGACAAGAAACTGTGTGTGTCTTCCCTTCACAGATGTATTATTTGGAGAAGAAAAACTAAACCATCTTTCATCTACGTTCTAACCCAGCTTTTAATCACTGAATGGATGTTGCCTCACGCATATGGAGATCTGGGAAAATTTTTAGCTCAAAAGGTCAAGGTTACTCCTTCATCCTGGGCCATCATCAGTTACGTTGACTTATGTCTTGCCACTTAACTTTAGTGATCCTGAGGAGATAGAGAGGCTGATGAATTTTACAGCTTTGCCTCACTTAAATCCAGGTCACTTGCAAATCAAGATTTACAGTAAGTCAACAACTCTTGATATCATTGGTCCTGCTCAAGAATGAAGGATGAACAAGCAATGATACTGTACTAAATATTGGGGATACTACTACTAATAAGAAAGACAGTCCCTTTCCTCAAGGAGCTTACAATCTAATGAAAAATGAGACAGAAAAAGGAAATTGAAAAAGGAGTGAGTACATGCAATAGCTTGTGGCAAATGAAGAGATCACTGGGATTTTGAGGCCTCTATAAATAAAGTCTAAGAAGGTAAATTTTTTCTCCCCACTCACAGAAGGGATATATAAGTCACCAAAGGTACTGATGGGGTATGAGTATCAAAGCTGAAGCAGTCTCCATGATTATCAGTTTCTTGATGATCCACTTATACTGAGGGAGTAATCATGATAATAGGTGTAGAGTTAAAATCAGGCAGAGCAGCTAGTTACAAATGAATTAATCATTATCAATAATGAGGGTCACATACATATTGATTTTGAAACTAGGGTCATAATTTTTCAAAGCATAACTCGCATGTTATCATTCCAGGAAAATTTTCCAAAGTAATTTCTTCTTCCAAACTCTCACAGAACTACTTCTCTCCCCTATATATATATATATATTTTTAAACCAGACCTATAATGTTATTGTCCTAGGAAAGAGGTGCTAAATTCAAATAGAAACATATGGCTCTATAGGGACACATTATTAAAAATCACAGGTTACATTACCTAGTCTGTACTGCAGTTTTGTTTATTTTGTTAAACATGTCTCAATTAAATTTTAATTTGCTTCCTATTGGCACTTAGGAGTTTTGAGGCTGCTTGACAATCCATGGGCTGCACTTGATATTTCTGTTCTAGGGGAGGAAATGCCCTCTACCAGTGATCATTGCTCTTCTTCATCTGCTATATGTTCAGTTATGTAAGATAAACAAAAGATTAAATGATTTCCACAGGGTCTCATATTCAGTTGTAATTTTAGGATGCAATTTTTCTGACTGAGAGGTTACTTCTTTATCCACTATGCACTTCTGCCTCTTACTATTATTATTATTCTATATATATTGGGTTTTAACACTTTCATAGATTTGAAGTTCCCTAGGTTTAAGGATTGTATAATATTAAATTTGTTGCTTTAGCCTTGATTTTGTAAATAATAGGAACTTAATAAATATTTGTTTAATAAATGGTATTGGGTACAAAAAGGAGTTCTATGAGAAATGTCAATAGTAGATTCTGCTTTCAAAATATTAAATATAATATGTACTAAATACATAATACCATATGTGGCAATTCTTGATAAAAATGATTTTAATTTCCTACATTTTGCTCCAAAATGTACTTAATTTCTCTTTATCTAGGGAAGATTTTCTACTCCTATGCTTTTTATATTAGTGATTATGAGGTCTATCATTATTTTACATGTTAAATGGGAAACACTAGGGTAATCTAATTATTAATCTGTTCTTGAGTTTTTCCAGTATTTTATTTAATACATTCTTCCACTGTTTTTTAAAGAAGCTTGATAGGAAAAAATAATGAGGAGACTATGAAGAAATTTGAGCATATGCTATATATGTTCATCTTTTTCTTCATAAAACAATTCATTTTCAGTGATGGAGATCTGTAAGACACATTTAATTGCTAAATTTATTTAATCTGCTAATGTGGTTAATATGTTGCTTACCTTGTGGGTTTTAAGGCTAAACCACAGTTGTTTCAGTTCATTAATATCTACTGTGCCAGTACTAATCACTTTTTAATAGCTTTTGAAAAATTAAACATTGAAAAGAACTATACAGTAATATAATGCCTCATTTTAAAAAGCACTCATTCTATCAACACCTAATCATATGAATTGGCCAGCAGTTCCTCTGAATTGCTCTTGACTAACATTAGTTGAAGTTGAATACCTTTATTTTTCAACCCTGACTGTTTGGGAAAACACAGTAAAGTGAGACATATAATCATTTATCAGTGAATTTAACCAGTTAATAACCAAATCCAACACCTCAGGACATATCAAAGATTTAGAAGAAGGAATCAGCCAATTTGTTCCTCAACACTGCCAAAGGTCACAGGTGACTACAAATTTTTTCAGATCACTTTCTCATAGGGAGTCAAATTCTCTATAGAATTCAAGTATATTGAAAATTGTGGAGAGTAGAGAGATCTTTGTGTGATCTCTCTGATCTTTCTGGCTTCCTTCACATCAACACAAAATCAAATCTCTGAGTAACAGAAACAACAAATATTTAAAGTGTAACAAATTTCCAACAGAAGATATTTTGGAAGACCTTCAGGAAAGATCTGTCTCCGTCAGTGGTTAAGTGGGTTTCAGGGCAGCACTGGGTGCAGTGCAGTGCACTGCAGGGAGACTCAGGGTAGAGAGGCTTCCTCTGGCTGGGGTAATCTAGTGGGAGGCTCATAGCCATAATAGAGCAGCATTTGTTACTCTGTCCTGATTCAGAAGCCAATGGATCAACAGATTAGCCATAAAACCTCGAACATAATACAGAAGGCCAATAGTAAGTCCCTAAATCCCAGCATAATCTGGGACTTAACCCACACAGAAAGGAAGCCAGGAGCACCAACCTCAGGGCAGCATAATACCACTGTGGAATGTAGAGGAAGTTTGGGACAATCTCCCCTTTGCCATTAGAGCAGATTTCAACCTTTGAAAATGAGCAAATAAACAAACAGAACTCTGACCATAGATAGCTTTTATGGAGGCAGAGAAAAAGAGACCTCAAACTCTGAGATCACTAAAGGAAAAATATTACTAGATGAAGCTTCAAAGAGTTACATAAATTGATCTCCATCTCCCAAGGCTTTCTTGGAAGAATTTTTTAAAAAAGAATATTAAAAGAAAGTTAGAAGAAAAATGGGGAAAAGAAATGAGAGCTCTCAAAAAGGAAATACAAAATTTAACTGAAGAAAATCACTCCTTATAGAATAGTTTTTGTGTAATGGAAAATGAAACCAGCTCATTGAAAAACAGAATTTTTAAAATGGAAAAAAATCCAATAAAAATACAACTCATTTAAAAGTTCAATTGGCCAAATGCAAAAGGAGATAAAAAGCTAACTGAAGAAAATAATTCACTAAAAATTAGAATTCAACAAATAGAAACAAATGACTCAATAAGACATCAAGAATCAGTCAAAACCAAAAAATATGAAAAAATAGAAGAAAATGTAAAATAACTATCAGAAAAGCAAATGACCTGGAAAAATAGTTCCAGTAGAGACAATCAAAGAATTTTTGGACTACCTGTAAACCATGATGAAAAAAAGAGACTAGACAACATATTTCAAGAAATCATCAAGTAAAACTGCCCTAATGTCCTACTTAATGGATAAAATAGCTATTGAAAGAATATACTGATCACCTCCTATAGGATGCCCCAAAATGAAAACTCCAAAGCATATTGTAACTAAATTCCAGAACTATCAGACCAAGGAGAAAATATTGTAAGCAGTCAGAAAGAAACAATTCAAATATTGAAGAGCCACAATCAGGATTATACAGGACCCAGCAGCTTCCTCTTTAAAGGATTGAAGGGGCTGGAATTTGATATAGTGAAGGGCAAAGAAATTTGGATTGCAGCCAATAATCAACAATTGAGTAAAATTAAGCATTATTTTTAAGGGGAAAATATGAACATTCAATGAATTAGGGGATTTTCATTAATTTCGATGAAAAGACAATAGTTGAACAGAAAATTTTATCTTCAAATACAGAACTCAAGAGAAGCATCAAAAGGTAGAAAGGGAAGAAAAAGCTGTTTTTAAAGGTTAAAATGGTCACTTGTGTATATGGGAAGCTGACATGTTTAATTCTTGAGAACTGTATACTTTTTCGGTGTATACCCAGAGAGTATAGGTATGATTTGACTTTACTGTGATGATATAAAAACAAAGTTATAGGTGGAAATGGGATTGTACTGGAAGAAGAGGTAAAATGGGGCAAATTATATCACATGAAGAGATCAAAAAAAAAGACCTATTACAGTTGAGAGAAAGAAGAGAGGGGGATGAGCATTATGTGAATGTTAATCTCATTAGATTTGGCTCAAAGAGAGAATATCAGACATATTTAGTTTAATATGGAAACTTGTCTGATCTTATAGGGGAGTAGGAGGACAAAGAAGAAAGGAAGGGGAGAGGAAATAGTAAGGAGAACAGAAATAGAAGGGAAAAGAGATAAAAAGAAAGAAGATGTAAAGGGGAAGGGAAGATTGAAGGAGGTGGTGGTTAGAAGCAAAACATTGATGAGTAGGCAAACGAGGAAAGAGAAAAATATGACTTGGGAAAATAAAATGGTGAGAAATAGTAATTTTACAAGAAGCATGTTTAAAGCAGAGTGATAAATACAGAGTAAAGGTCAAAAGTTGGAGCATAATCTATTATGTTTCAGTTGAAGTAAAAAAAAAAGCAGTAAAAGATAGTAATCTTGATATCAGATAAAGCAAAAGCAAAAGTAGATCTAATTAAAAGATAAAGAAAGAATCTACATCTTGCTAAATGGCTTCATAAATAATGAAGTAATAGCAATATTAAACATATATTCAACAAGTGATATAAAATTCAAGTTCCTAGAGGAGAAGTTAAGAAAACTACAAGAAGAAATATATTGCAAAACTATGCTACTAGTGGAAGTTTTCAAACTTGTTTTATTGAAACTAGATAAATCAGACTACAAAATAATTACAAAAGAAGTTAAAGATGTAAATAGCATTTTAGAAATGTTAGGCATGATAAACGTTTGGGGAAAATTGAATGGAGACAGAAAGGTATATATATTTACTGGTAAATGGAACTTACATAAAAATTGACTATGTATTAGGGCATAAAAGTTCAAAATCAAATTTAAAAAGGCAGAAATAGTAAATGCATCTTTTCCAGATCATAATGCAATAAAAATTATGTGTAATGAAGAGCCAGAGAAAAATCTAAATATTAACTGAAAATTAAATAATCTAATCCTAAAGATTGAGTGGGTGAGATAAAAAATCATAGACACAATTGATGATTTCATCCAAGAGAATGACAATAATGAGGCAACACACTAGAATTTATGGGATGTAAACAAAGCATTTCTTAGGGAAAATTTTATATCTCTTGATGGATACTTGCATAAAATAGAGGAAAAGATCAATGAATTAGATATGCAACTAAAAAAAAAACCCAAGAAAAAGAACAAATTAAAACCTCCCAATTAAATACCAAATTTGAAATTCTGAAAATAAAAGATTAATGAAATTGAAAAAAAAACTATTGAACTAATGAACAAAACCAAAAGATGGTATTAAGAAAAAATAACAAAATGGATAAACTTCTAGTTAATTTGATAAGAAAAAAGGAAAGAAAATCAAATTGTTAGTATCAAAAATGAAACGGGTGAATTTACAACCAAAGAATAGGAAATTAAAGCAATGCTTAGGAGCTATTTTGCTCAGTTGTGTGCCAATAAACCTGATTATCTAAGTGAAATTGATTAAAGCTACAAAAATATGGATTGTCCAGATTAACAGAGCAGGAAATCAATTACTTAAATAGTCCTGTTTTTGAAAAAGAAATTGAAGAAGCTATTAATCAACTGCCCAAGAAAAAAAATATCCAGGGCCAGATGGATTTACATGTGAATTTTACTAAACATTTAAAAGAACAATTAATTCCAATAATATGCAAAGTTTTTGAAAAAAAATAGGGAAGAAGGAGTGCTAACCAAATTCTTTTTATAACATAAATATGGTGTTGATATCTATACTAGGTAGGGTCAAAATAGAGAAAGAAAATTATAGACCAATTTCCCTAATGAATATTGATGCCAAAATATTAAATAAAATATTATCAAAGATATTAGAGCAAATTGTCACCAGGATAATACTTCATGATTACCAGAATTAATACCATGAATGCAAGGCTAGTTCAATATTAGCATAATTCACTATGTCATTAATGAAATCAACATAAATCACATAATTATCTCAATAGATACAGAAAAAGCATTTAATGCAATCTAACACTCATTTCTATTAAAAATACGAAGAGTATAGGAATAAATAGAATTTTCATTAAAATGAACAATAGCATCTCTTTAAAACTACTAACAAGCATCAAGCATAATGGGGATAAATTAAAACCATTCCCAATAATATCAGACTGAAACAAGGTTGTTCACTATCACCATTACTATTCAATACTGTATTAGAAATACTAGTTTTAACAATAAGGGGAAAAATAAAGGAATTACACTAGTTATTGAGAAAACCAAATTATTACTCTTCAGATGATATGATGGTATACTTAGAGAATTCTAAAGAATTGATTAGAAAATTACTAGACACAATTTACAACTTTAGTAAAATTTCAAGATGCAAAATAAATCCACAGGAATCATCAGGATTTTTATATGTTAGCAATCAAATCCAGTAGCAAGAGATCAAAAGAGAAATTCCATTTAAAATAATTGTTGACAGGACAAACCAGGCAATAACTATAGCAGTCTAGTGTTTGATAAACCCAAAGATCCCTACTTTGGGGATAAGTGCTCACTATTCGACAAAAACTGCTGGGAAAATTGGAAACTAGTAGGGAAGAAATTAAGGCTTGTCCCACACTTAACACTATATATCAAGATATGATCTAAATGGGTTCATGATTTAGATATAGTGATATTATAAGGAAATTAGAGGAACATAGGATAGTTTACTTCTCAGACCTGTGGAGAAGGAATGAATTTATGTCCAAAGAACTGGAATTCTTAATTGAACATCAGATAGATAATTTTCGCTATATTAATTTAAAAACTAAGGTAGACAAACAAAACTAAGGTAGACAAGATTAGGAGAGAAGCAAAAAATTGGGAAATCATCCTTACATTTAAGGGTTCTGATAAAAGTCTCATCTCTAAGATATATAGAGAATTGTCTCATATTTATAAGAATTCAATCCAGTTTCCAATCAATAAATGGTAAAATGATATGAACAGACAATTTTCAGATGAAGAAATTAAAACTATTTCTAGTGATATGAAAAGGTGCTCCAAATCACTATTGTTCAGAGAAATGCAAATTAAGACAATTCTCAGAGACCACTACACACCTGTCAGATTGACTAAGATGACAGGAAAACATAATGGTGAATGTTGAAGGGGATGTGGGAAAATGGAACACTGATACATTATTGGTGGAACTGTGAAAATGGATCCAACCATTCTGGAGAGCAGTTTGGAACTATGCTCAGAGAGCTATCAAACTGTGCATACCCTTTGACCCAGCCGTGTTTTTACTGGGCCTATATCACAAAGAAATCTTAAAGGAGGGAAAGGGACCTGTATATTTTTTTAAATTTTATTTTATTTGCATAACATATGTGTGGGTAATTCTTCAACAATAACCCTTACATAGCTTTCTGTTACAAATTTTTCCCCCCAACTCCCCACCCCT
>JAJPUD010014779.1:0-28893 GCA_023553655.1 Myrmecobius fasciatus
GGTGTTTATTGAAGGAGTAAATTGCTGACTGAGGAGTTTAGTATGGGAATAGTATTAGATTAAATTTAAAATTAAAAAGCCTGGGTTTGAATCCCATCTCTCTTCTACTTTCTAACTGTATGACTTTGGCCAAGTCTCTTTTCTCTTTTTTAAAATTTTTCTCTAAAACTATAGTGGTTAGAGTAGATAGTATTTGAATTGTCTTTCAGCCCTAAAAATTTATGATTTTTTGTTTTATATTTGGGAGCAAAATCTCAAGGAAAAAATTGATTTTGGCCATCCTGTGCTTGTACAAGACTGTATAAAAACATCTTTTAGGGATTTGTAGTAATAGTATCTAACATTTGTGTAGCAGTTTAAAATTTGCAAAGTGCTTTACATATATTGGTTCATTTGATCCTCAAAACACTAATTAATCTCATGTTTTTAGAATAAGAAACTGAATTTTAAATGACTTGCTCAAGATCATACAACTAGTACAGGGTCAGAATTCAAGCTACTCTTCTGACTCCAAGTTCACCTTATATTCACTTTCACCATTTATTTCTCCTTTTATTTTATCTAGTACTCAGCCTGTTTAGATATCTGTGAATTGATTAATAGCCTGGATGATTCTTAATTTTTAATGACTCTATAGTTTTACAAACATTTTCCTTGTTCATTTTGTAGCACTTCTAGTTGCAGCAAGAATGCATGATTTCCGAAGGACTGTTAAAGAGGTTATCGGAGTGGTTAAAGTTTGTGAATCCACATTAAGGAAGAGGTAGGTGTTGTTTGAAGTTGTGTACATAATTTAATGTATTTCAGAGTGGAAAGTTTGAATAAAGATTTTTTTTTTCTTTAAGCGTGTTAATTCTCCATGCCATTTATCTTGATTTCTTCATACTTTGATATTCATTCATATTGATCGAGCATGTTGTTTACTCAAATTTCTGGGCTTCTTTCTATGACCTGCTAACTAGCTATATCTACTTTAGCCTTTGCTTTGGGGGTTAAAAGTTTTTTTTACAAAGTTAATTGCAGAATTTTATACATATCCCTGTTAAACTTTTATCATATTAGACTCAGCCCATTTGTCCTATCTTCTGAGATTTTTCTTTTTTATTCTTCCGGCTCATGCCACTGACTAATTTGAGAACCATCCATATAAGCTATCATTTAGATGGTTAATCACAACATTGACTAAAGTAGGATTAGAGCCCTTTGAGGGATAGTCTATTGTATTCTTGCCCCACTACTTCAAAATGTGTTTCACCAATTATCTTCTGCACTGTTATAAGTTCATCTTTTGTGGAACTGCAACATTTTTGAGTTAGTTTTTTCTAGTTGTTTATGCTATCACTTGTTCTTTCCCTGTAACTTCCAAGTTGATTTTCTTATTTTATTAAAAATTTATGATCATAGTAAAATATTTCCTACATAAACCTTGCAAAGTCTCATTTAATTCCCAACAGCCAGGAAACAAACATAAAAGGATTATTTAGCCATTGAATTTTTTTTTTCTAATTAAAGCTTTTTATTTGCAAAACATATGCATAGGTAATTTTTCAACATTGACCCTTGCAAAGCTTTCTGTTACATATTTTTCCATCCTATTCCCCACTCCCTCCCCTAGATGGCAGGAAGTCTAAATACATGTTAATTATTTGACAGATTGAATATGTGTGTATATATATTTATACAGTTATCTTGCTGTACAGGGAAAAAAAAACAAAACAAAAACCTGAGAGGAAAAACATAATGTAAGCAAACATCAATAGAGTGTGAAAATGCTGTGATGTGGTCCACACTCAGATCCCACAGGCCTCTCCCTGGGTGTATATGGCTTTCTTCATCACTGAACACCTGGAACTGGTTTGAAACATTTCATTATTGAAGAGAACCATGTCCCTCAGAATTGATCATCATATAGTCTTATTTTTGCTGTGTACAATGATCTCCTGGTTCTGCTGATTTCACTCAGCATCAGTTCATGAAAGTCTCTCCAGGCCTCTCTGAAATCATCTTGTTGGTCGTTTCTTACAAAACAATAATATTCCATAACATTCATATACCATAATTTATTCATCCATTCTCCAATTGATGGGCATCCATTTAGTTTCCAGTTTCTAGCCACTACAAAAAGGGCTGCCACAAACATTTTTGCATATGTGTGTCCCTTTCCCTCTGCTAAGATCTCTTTGGGATATAGGCCCAATAGAAACACTGCTGGGTCAAAGGATATGTACAGTTTGATAACTTTTTGAGGGTAGTTCCAAATTGCTCTCCAGAATGGTTGGATCCGTTCATAGTTCCACCAACAATGTATCAGTGTCCCAGTTTTCCCACATCCCTGCCAACATTCGTCATCATTTCCTGTCATTTTAGCCAATACCACTGCAGGTGTGTAGTGGTATCTCAGAGTTGTCTTAATTTGTATTTCTCTGATCAATAGTGATTTGGAGTACCTTTTCATATTACTACAAGTAGTTTTAATGTCATCACCGGAAAATTGTCTGTTCATATCCTTTAACCTTATTGATTGGAGAGTTAGCCATTGAACTTTAATAAAAAGGGAAGCTCTTTAATTGGGGTCTTCTATCTTTGCTATTTAGCTTGATGCTTTGTAGGCAAACAAGACATTTTGCTCCAATTTCCTAATGTCCAATTTGCTATGAAATAGCTAGGGCTAAATTGAGGGAACCAGTGTATTTTTTGAAGACAGAGGGCATAGTAAAAATTAAATGCAGTCATCTTACTGGAGAAATTTGTAAGTTATTAGGTCATATTTTCAATTGAAATTGTTATATGCTTCACTCCTGTTTAAAATGAAAATGTTATTTTCTTTGACAAGGTAAATGTGACAATTAAATCACTAGCCAACCTATAATTATTCCTATATTTATTGTGAATTTTTAGAGCTTGATTGATATTTTTATTTGAAATCGTATCATGTGGCAATCAAAGAAAAAAAATGAAAATTATTTGGGCTTCTTGTGTTTAATTATTAAATCAAATTACTTTCAATAAGTACTTTAAGATACTATAAATATAAATAAATTAGGCTAAATATGATTTTATTTTTACATCTTTTTAGTAGTCATATGTACAGCCCTCTTATGTATGACAGTAGGTCAGTAATATTGGTTTTGGCCTAGAATTGTCAGATTTGAACAGTTATTCTCCGAGGACTTTACTTTTGGAGATTCTCTGTCCTCTTTCTAGAGACATTTGTTTGGAGGAAGGTTACTAAGATATATGTTTTCACTTTGTTATTGAAATGTCGACTATTTTCTTAATTAGAATAGTAGGTTGTCAGGATGTCAGATAAAAATGTTGATAATGGTTATGATTAATGGACACATTTTCATAAGGAAAATGCTGTTTATTTTATTGAACCACTTATAAATTTTATTTCTTGATACTGGTTTCTTGGTGAATTGATTGTTTTATTACTCTGATTACTTTGCCCTTCTATCTTATGACTCTTTCGTACCTTGTTCCCTATAATTCTTGTTTAAGCCTTATCATATATCTATCATCAATGTCCTGATTAAAGAAGAAATATATCCTATGTATCCTTTTAGTGTTTTGAGGAAACTAATGAGCACTTGAATGTCCATCTGTGTTATCTTGTTAAACAGCCTTTTTTTTTTGATTCAGGGGTTGTTTATATATTTTATGTTACTTCTCATGTAAATCATTATAGGTAATATTGTGTAGTTTATTTTTGCTCAGAGTGCTTGAAATTTGGCAATAATTTTGAAATGTTATTTTCCAAGGGGAAGCAAGTTTCAGTTTCACTTTGCATGCTTTTAGGCTAACAGAATTTGAGGATACACCTACCAGTCAGCTGACCATAGATGAATTCATGAAGATTGATTTGGAAGGTGAATGTGATCCACCTTCTTTCACAGCTGGGCAAAGAAAGTTAAAGATAAAGCAGGTAAAAAAAAAAGTCATAGACTCCTTGTTATTTAATTTAGTAACAGTAATAATGTGATATTTTAATTTTTTCAAAGCATTTTTAACCTATTATAATAGAACTGATAAAGTGCTAAAGGGTAATATTCAAATACATTTTAATATAGTTTGGAAGAATCTTGTCAACATACATTGATATTAAGTTCCAGAGACACATTCATATTTTCAACTAACTCATATTTATTTTCTGCCAAACTACTACTATAGTGATCAAAATGGTCTTATCCTTTATGTTTCATTTTGGGAAGAATGGCTTTGACACATGCTAGCTGTGGGACTTTGAATTTGTGAAGTGAATGTATTAATACACATATTTTTTGTAAGGAGTCTCAGAGTTGTAACACTTGGTAAATCTTCAAATTGTAAGCCATCATCATCATCTTTATTATTATCTAGTAAATTATTCTAACTTTGACTTTCTATTGTTGCTATTCATGAAAAAAGAAGGTATTATTAACAGATAAAATTCTTAAAGTACACATAGGGCTACTTGATGTTCTTACCTAAATTACTATATATAAGAGAGCTACAATATATATGACACAATCAATAGAGTGCTGGATTTGGAGTCAAAAAAACCCAAGTTCAAATATGGACTCAAAACAGTGACTGTATAACCTTGGACAAGTCATTTAACTCATCTATCTTGGTTTTCTCATCTGTAAAATGGGGATAATAATAGCACCTATCTCTTAAAATTTTTGTGAAGATAAAATGAAATAATTGTAAACTGTAAAGAGCTATATAAATGTTGGTTTCTATTTTTGCTTTATAAATGCTAGTTATTTTGTTATTGTTATTGTCACATTTTCAAATGTCTTTGAATATTTAAGCTAAAAATTATTTTATTAAATCATGCCACTTAAGAATAAAATAACTTTAAGAATGTTTGGATTTCATTGAGCAAGTCAGATAAAAAAGACTCACAACTTTTCTCTCCCTCCCTTACTCCATTTAACCAATCCCACAAAATCTTGATATTTCTATCCACAATACCTCTTGCCCAATCCCTGTCTTGCTATTCACATAGCTACTATACAGGCCTCTGTCACCTCTCACCTAAACTATTACAATGGCTTCCTTGTTGTTCTTCCTTCAAGTCTCTCCCCATTCTAAGGCATCTTCCTCATAGCTACAAAGTCTAGATTTGACCATGTTACTTATCTCTGGTCAACTGATTCTTGTGGTTCCCTGTTGCAACTCTGATCTAATAAAAACTATTCTACTTTGCTTTTAAAGTCTTTCACAACCTGGCTCAAATTTGTATTTTCAGCATTATTTTATATTATGCCTTTTCTATTATCCAACCAAACTGTTTCTCATACACAGAATTAAATAAATATACCAATACATGAGTGAATAGTCATGCTCTCTGTGTAGATATGCTCATATGGTGTATATACACATACATGCATAGAAATTCAGAGAGATCTCTCTCCACACACAGAGACACACTTTTCTGTACCTTTGTTTTCTCATTTGAAAAACTGGGGACTTAATGGCTACTAAATTCCTTCTAAATCTATGATCTTATGAGTTCTTGTGTCTTTTTGCTAACTTCTTTCTCATCTCCATTACCCTCAATTCTGTCTGCCTACCTATTGCCCTCTAAAATTCCTATTCCATACTCAATAAATTTCCTTTCATCTTTGATCTTTGCTCTCACACTCCTTTCATCCATTAGACCTCACTGAGACAAAGCTTCCTATTGAAGACATTGTCTACCCTTCCTCTTCAGCATATCCTTTGCCTTCATCCATATCCCTCAACATACTAGTTTTTTGTATATATTCATTTCACATAGGTTGTTGGATATATTGGAGTATAATTGAGCAAAATAGTTCCTAATTATTGCTTTTATTTTGTTTTTTAATGGTGAGTTCACTCTTTTTAATACTGACATTTGATGATATTGGGTTTTTTTTAATCAAATTAACCAATGATTTGTCTAATTTTGCTTTGTTTTTTATTAAATCAGCTCCTAGTTTTATTAGTTCATTGATTCTCTTAATTGTCATTTTATTAATCTCTCCTTTGATTTTCAGGATTTTCAATTTGGTGTTTAATTGTGGGTTTTTAATTCATTCTTTTTCCAGTGTTTTTAGTTGCATGGTCAACATACATCTGCTCTTTACAAATTTTCCCCTAAGTACAACTTTAGCTGCTTCTCATAAATTTTGGCATTCTGTGTCATTGTTATAATTTTCTTTAATGAAATTGTTTTGATGATTATTCTTTGACTCACTTATTTCTTTAGGATTAGATTATTTCGTTTCCAAATAATTATTATCTTTCCCCAGCCTTTTATTGAATTTGATCTTTCCCATATTATGATGCATTTAACATTTTCTGCTCTTCTATATTTTTGTGATGTTTTAATGTCCTAATGCATAGCTTTCTTGCTTATCTCTTTTAATTAGATTATTTTTATTTTGCTTCAATTAAATTTTTGCATCAATATTCATTAGGGAAATTGACCCATAGTTTTCTTTCTCTGTTTTTGGTTTTCCTGGTTTAAGTATCAGCACCATATTGGTGTCATAAAAAGTAATTTGGTAGGACTCCTTGGCTATTTTTCCAAATAGTTTGTATTTGTAGTCTCAGACTACATTCAGACATGATGTCTGACAGCATGATTGCTACCCCTGCTTTTTTATATTTGCTGAAACATAATATATTCTGCTGTAACTCCTTACCTTTACTCTGTGGATGTGTCTTGGCTTCAGGTATGTTTCTTGTGAACAATCTATTGACAGATTATAGTTTTTAATCCACTCTCCATTTCCTTTTTGTTGGTGAGACCATTCCATTCATATCCACAATTATTACTAATTGTGTATTTCTGTGTATCTACCCTATTTTTCTTGATTAACTTTCTTTTTCTCTCTTCTTTCACTTTATCCCTCCTCAGAAATGTTTTGCTTCTAGTCATCAACTTCTCCAATGTGACCTTCCCTTTCTTATTCACCTTTCCCTTTTTTTTTATTCTCCTCTTCTTCTATTTCCCTTTAAGGTAATTTAGATTTCTCTATATATACATTGTTTTCAGGTCTTCCAATAATCTTCAGCTTATCTCTGTTGGATCTATTTTCCAGGTCAGTTGATTTTCCCATGAGCTACTTCACATTTTCTTCTATTTTTTCTTCCGATTTTAAAAATCCTTTTAACTTTGTTTTTATTGTTTCATGATGCCTAATGGAGTTATTAGCTTCCATTAGTCCAATTCTAATTTTTTTTTTTTTTAGGAATTATTTTCTCTAGTGAGCTTTTGTACTTCCTTTTACCTCCTTTTCCATTTGCCCAACCTTCCCTTCTATATGCTTTCTTTCTTTTTTTTTTTAAATTTATTTGAAAAAACTAAGAAAAAAAAAAAGAGAAAAGGAATTCAAAGCAAAATAATGCAAAAAAACCCAAAAAAACAAACCCAACATTGTCATGTGACTTAGCGGAATATCAGAAAGACTTCAAAATACATAACAAATTACCAGATCTGGCAAGTATATGTATTAATAAAAGAAATTATATTCATGAATGCCCTATTTTTTCCTTTACTTCCTTGTAAATTATTCTTTGGTTCTCTGTTGCACCCTTTATTTACTTTACTCTTTTTTCTCCTTTAATCCCCTCCCCCCACTCCCAAGCAAGCTACAGTTCAGAAAAGATATATATATATATATATATATATATATATATATATATATATATGTAAACATACATATAAATACACACACACACACACACACACACACACACACACACACACACACAGTTTTCCTATCTCTGCTGACTCTTTAATTAAATTCTGCTCTATAACTTGCCTTGCTATTACTTAACCTCTCCCCACCTAAGGAACCCGCCTTGTGTTTTTCCCTCATCCTTTGCTTCCCTATTTGCCCATCCATCCCCTCTTTATTTTTTAATAGATTTTTGAGGGTACTATGTCCTTCATGGTATATTTGTAATGTTGCCTATTCAACCCATTCCCGATGTGAGTAGGTTTTCAGAACTACAAAACCACCTCCTCCCTCTAATTCTTCTGTCTGTTCTTCCTCTGCACCTCATTTGTATAACATGATAATTATTTTTACCTAATTCTGCCAGTCTTTCTTTTCAGCTACCCTATTGTTGATGTGAATCTTAAACATAAAGTATATAGTTCTCATGTAAAAAAAAAAAAAAACAAAAAACAATTTGTCCATGTTTAAATAATTTGTCCATATTGAGTTCCTTAAAATTTATCTTTATATTGGCTTTTATATTTAAATTTTCTGTTAAGTTCAGGTTTGGTTAATATAAAGTCCTGAAAATCTGCGAGTTCATTGAAAGTCCATTTTTTTCAGTGAGAATTATAAATAATTTTTCTGATATTTTTGGCCACAGGCCTAGTTGTTTTGATGGTTGGTAGCTATGATTCCAGGACCTGCAGTCTTTTATTATCAGCAGTTGCTGATAAATTTTGTACAATTCTAATTGTAGCTCTAATATATTTGAATTGTTTGTTTCTTGCAAAATTTTCTCTATGATCTGAGCATTTATAAATTTGACAATAATATTCCTATGTTTTTTTTCACAAAGGATCTTTTTAAGGTAGTGATCGGTGGATTTTTTTCTATTTCTACTTTCCCTACATGTTTTTCACTCCAGGACAATTTTCTTGGATTATTTCCTGGATTATTGTTTCAAGGTTCTCTTTTTGCTTGTAACTTTCTGAAAGTCCAGTTATTCTTATATTTTCTCTTCTCCATCTATTCTCTAGATCTGTCATTTTTCTTATGTTTCACATTCTGTTCTATTTTCTCATTCTTAATAGTCTGTTTTGTTATTTCTTGGTCTTTCATAGCTTCACTGGCTTCCCGTTGCTCAATTCTAATTCTCAAAGATTTAATTTTCATCTTTGAGACTTTTATCTCCTTTTCTAGTTGGTTATTTTTTTCCATAATTTTCTTGTTTTTCTTTGATTTTTAAATTTTTTTTTTTAGTTTTTCCTCAATGTATCCTATTTGGTTTTTAAATTCTTTTTTGATTTTTTTCTATAAATTCTCTCTGGGTGGGGAGCCATTTCACGTTTACTCTTTGGGGAAGAACCTTTTTTTTTTTTTTTTTTTTTAATTTAAATGTCATCCTCTGAAAATGAACCCTGGTCTTCCTTTTCTCATAAGAAGTTTCAATACTAGGGTTTTTTTTTTTTTATTCTTTTACAATTCATTTTTTTTTTTAAATAAAAGGTATTAGTGTAAGCACCTCTACTCATGGGGTGGGGAGAGTGTGCTTCAAGCTCTTCACTCTGACCATGAACCCCAAACCAAGAGCTCCACCTTTGTGCAAGTGTCCACTGCCAGCAGCATTCCTGCCCCGCTGCTTCTGCACTCATCAAGTGCTGGTTCCTTTTCACCCTGCTGGGTCTCAGTAGTAGCACAGCTGGATCTGGTGTTCCCAATCAGTAGAGGCTCACTCAAACCCTGACTGGACAAACAGTTCAGGAGATGAAAGTCTCTGTGGTTTCCTGCTGAGGTTCCAGCCACACCCAGCTAGCCCAAGGGTTCTCCACTTGATATTTCTGTGGACCTAGTTAGGAAGCATTTGCACTTCAGACAAGTTAAGCCCCAGCTCCTGGTCTGTCTTCTGATCTACTTGGGTTGTATCAGGAGGATCCCTGTTCTGCCCTAAGTCTTCTTGATTTTTCACCAGTCTATGTTCACCTTGAAGTGCAAATTTGTTCTATTTGTGGCAGAAATTGGGAGAGCTTTAAATTTATCAGCCTCCTCTGCCATCTTCCCAGAATTCTCCTATATATATATATTTTTTTCTTTTCAAAGATGTTCAGTAATATCATTCAAAAGAAAAACACATTAAAAAAAACACTTATCTTCAAGCCATCACCCTCTATCTGCTTTCTATTTCTCAGCTGAACTCCTGGAAAAAATTTCTTCCAACTTGTTGCCTCCACTTCCTTCCCTCTCACAAACATCTTTTTAAAAAATTTTCAATATTATTTTATTTTTCCAAATGCATGTAAAGATAGTTTTCAACATTCATTTTTGTAAGACTTTGTGTTCCAAATTCTTATCTCTTTCTTCTTTCTTTACCCTCTCTTCTCCAAGACACCAAGTAATCTAATATAGGTTAAATATATGCAGTTCTTTTAAACATATTTCCATATTTGTCATGTTGTACAAGAAAAATCAGAGCAAAAGGGGGAAAAAACCATAAGAAAGAAAAAGACAAAAATAAATGAAAATACTATGCTTCAATCCATATTCAATCCATTTCAGTTTCCATAGTTCTATCTCTGAATGAATGGCATTTTCCACCTCCAGTCTATTGGAATTGCCTTGAGTTATTGTGAAGAGCCAGATCCATCACAGATGATCATCACAATCTTCTTGTTACTGTATACAATGTTATCATTTGATGTTCTTGAACTTGAAGTAATAAGAGAATTAAAGAAGTGGTTTAGGCAGTTATCCATTTTGTTGAATCCTGATAGAAACTAAATTTATGTTGGAAAATTATAAAAAAATTTTGAGAATACTCCTAAGTTGCTCCTCGATCAGGGACAGAAGAAAAGGGCCCTCCATGTAATTCAGGCACAATAAGATTTTGTAACATATTATGAAAAAGAGACATAGGAAAGGGAGAAAACCTACAAATGTAGAAAGTGGCCATGAGTTTTTCAAACTGGTAGGTAAGAAATAGAAGTGTAGCTCTTTGGTTTTTTTGTCTGTAAAGTACAATGTACTTTATAGGAGGCTACAATGATATGGCCCGAAGCATTAGGGGAAAAAAAGCCTTAAAGAATGAAAGAACATCTTTGAGAACAATTTAGATGGTTATGTGGATGGTTAGTGAAATTTCCAAGCAAAGGAAAGAAAGAAGAAACATTTGAGTGAGGTCTCTAGACTGTGGCACTTCATTCCCTCTCTTCTTCCTTTCCTGCTTTGAAGGCATTCCTTTCCTTCATAGAATAGAATGAGTCCTTTTGTTTTTGGTACAATTATCTGATCTTAGTACTTCTTTTGTACGTGAAAACAAGTTTAATAGTGATTTTACTTATTCTCCCTTTTTTATTGCTAATGAGATGCAGATGTGCTGCTTAAGGCTATTGCCATTTAATGAAATTTAATTAACTGAATTGTGATGTCAAAATGTGTGTAAATCATTTCATTAAACTTATTGCTGAGAGTGGTGTTCTGTAACTTAAGGGAAGTCAGCCATTAGGGAAGTAACCCTTCCTGCAAATGCCAATTCCTAGCTGTTTTTATTCAAATATATTGTATTTTAGCTTGCTTATCTTGAGTAAGTAACAATATTCTCAAATTTTTTTAAATTAAAAAAAGCAGTTATTGTTCCACTTTTATCTTTTTTCTTTAGTGCTCAGCACATTGCATTATCATCATATAAAGCAGTTATTTTAAGGCAATATAATCCACAAAAAGTCATAGGTGCTGAATAACCAGACAATATAAAGAATATTGTTGCCTTATCAAGATGTCTGACTTTACTATATAGTAGAATCTCATTCATAGCCTTGATATTGGGGGAAGAAGGATAAATATCTTTAATGAAATTCAGGTGAAAGTTTAACATTTCTTTGTGTGATAATTACATTTTCAAATGACACTATTAAAGTTAAGTGATTCATAAAAAATTTACTGAATGAGGCCAAGTTTTAGTTGTCAGTGAAGTGAAGGTAGTATTCAAATAGTTCACCAATATAGTCTGAAGAAAGCTCTTCACAATTACCTTATACATATATAAAATGTGAAATGGATTGTTTTATAAATATTTAGATTTAAGATAAGCTGATGAGTGCTAGGCAGTTCTCAACTTCTGTCATCTTGATGCCCAAAGCACAGAATTATACTTGATAAAAGATTATTTGAGCAATTAAAAAAGTTATAGTGCCATAAAGATTTTCAAGGAATTCAGAAGTGTTAAAATTACTATAACCTTCCTTCATGTATTAGAGGAAAGAGGTGTATTTTGTCCCATAAAAAAGCATAGTAGACCCTATTGAGGTTTTAAGAGAGTAATTTTGGCTGGCAGATAGCAATTATAGTGAAAGACTTCTCAAAGTTCCAAAATTTATACTTAAAAAAACTTTTCTTTTATGTATATACAAAACACAATTTTCATTCAGTGTTTTTGAAATTATTTTGTGTGAAGTGAATTAAGGGTGAGATTAGTAGCTTCTATGAGTTTGCAAAAAAAAAAAAGAATTCTTTGAAGAGCTGTCTTATAAAAAGCAGTGCTAAAATAGTATAGATACATTTTTTTAAAAGGCTCACGTAGAGTTTATGAAAGATAAAGATTATGATACTAACTCTACTACAAAATTGTCAGGATAGCATGGTATAGTGAAAAGATTACTGGAACAAGCTAAATAGATTTGAAAGTTCATGTTGAATATATTTTTACTTAAAGTGAAAATCAAGTTGCATGTAATAAATATTGCTTTAATGTACAATTTTCTTTTTCTCTTCTACATTTATTGAAATACTTTATTTTAGTGTTAAGTTCAGAATTTAAAAATTTCTCTTAATCCATTTGCTTGAGTTAATGTCTCAGTTTTGCTACTAGTTTAATGCATGCACTTGAAAATGTCACATCTTGGTTTTTCTCATTTGTAAATGAAGAGGCTAGAGTAGATGACCTTTAGGATCCTTCTGGCTCTTAACATTCAGTCTTTAAGCAGTTAATAAAAGGATTGAAAATAATTTAGTTCAAGACTAATGTACATTGGCATCTTAACTTTTTATAACATTTTTGAAATAATTTTAACTTTTTCAGATAAGATAAAAACAATTTCTCTTTATACATTTATCTTAGCATTCAGGAATATTGCCTATATGGAATCCTTACCACAATTTCCATAGTACATTATTATACATGTATCCTATCCTTCTGTGATGGTAATAGTAACAATGCATTAATAAAATAAATGTAAGTTAAGGATGAAGTTAAAAGCTTTTATGAGTTTGCTACAGTTCTTTCCTGAAGACTAATGCCTAAGACTGAAGCCCACTCCTTATCCCTTTGCTATTTGATTCATTATAGGGTTAGATTTTCTTTTCTAGTTTTGTAATTTAGTTCTTCCTCCAGAACACTGAATGTCTAACTTTATTCCTTAAATGTTTTCTCAAACAACTCTATTCTTTGTGAATTGCATTTTTCCTAATGTAGGATTTCTTAATTTTGAATGCTCTTTTGCTTGATATCATGAGTTCATCATTTTGATTTGTTCAAGGATTTGTTCACAGTGAGAAAGATCAATTACTGTTCTTGTATATAATGTACACAAATACACACACACAACATGCACTGATCCTTAGCATTCCTAAATCTGTGGAATAGTGTTTAAGGCTTTACAGTACTTCAGAATCAGCTAAATATCTACTAAAATTTTGTGAGACTATTGTCCTCTTCCTCCAAATTACATTTTTAAATCAAGATACTAATAATTCAGACAAGGCCAAACATTTCTCATCTTTTCTAGTGGAGTAGAAGGAAGCTCCTTAGGTTCTTCTAGATTTTCTTAAGAAATTGATTATTGTAACTTTTTTTTTAAATGGAAGCAAAAGAGACTTACTATGGAAAAAACATCTTTATAATAAATCGTACAAGAATTGCAGAATATGTTTTATTCAAGAATGTTTTGCTTACTAAATATATATATATATGTTTTTTACTAAAATGCATCTTTTTTCCTCTTATGTTTTAGCTGGAGCAGGCCTTATCAAAAGAACTTGAGGATGTGGAAGGTAGCAGTCTTGTCTTACATCTCAAATTATTTATTTTTCCTTAAGAATTGAATACTACTGATTAATTATTTTTTTGCAAAAGGTGAAATATCGAGCTACCAAGATGAGATAGAGATTGAATTAGAAAATAGTAGGCCAAAAGTTAAAGGAGCACTTGCACATTTCACTAAAGATGGTAAGTTAACTCAGTCTTCTTAAATATATCGTGAATTGTACTAAAATCAAGAATTATGGAATTATGTTTTCAATTCCATAAAACAATTTTGACTTTCTTTGTATAACATAAAAAAGTGTTATCTGTCAGATGAGTAGAGGAAAAGATATTTGCCATTATATTCCAGCATGCATATCAACTTGTATCTGAAGAGTAGTTTCCTTGATAGAAAATGACAATTAATGAATTTAGAAGGATTTCTTGTTTACCATGGGCTCATTTCTTCAGGTGCAGGATAGCCTGCAAGTATAATAGTTTATTAAATATATACATACACACATACATGTATACAACACATATGTTTACATACATACATACACATACACACACATATATATATATATATCCACATGTATGAACTATCCATTAACTGCTAATAATGTTACTAGGGCCAAGAGAATAGTCAGAAAATCACAAAATGAAGAAATCCTGGATGCAGAGAATATATTAAGAGGATTACTGCACTAGATGAAAGTTTGGACTAAAGATCTCTAAAGAAAGTCTAATCTAGTAATATGCATATTATTGGAGCCATTCTTTGTTTGAAAAGAGTTGATTAAGAGTTTTAAATATATGTGTGTGTGTGTGTATGTGCGTACATAGGCACATACTTGTACACATAGATGTACACAAATATTTAATGGGACATCTGTCACAAACTAATATTGAAAGTGTTTTTACAGTACTTATAGCTCTAGTAACTAACTATTCAAAGCAGAAATACTCTGTAGTAAGAAAAAGAAAAGATTTAATAATTAAACTTAGTTTTCTTTGGTGGCATAGGGTAATATTGTCTAACATTGTCTAGCTAGTCAATGTCAAATATGAGTTGAGGTTTGAAACCAGGTCTTCTTGATTCCAAAGTCAGTTAGCCCTCTCTGCTATACCACATTTCCTTTTACCCTGCTACTATTGGTTTTTTAATCCAAGACAGGAAACATTTCTTTGTGGCTCTCAATAGAAGTTTACCATGGTAGCTACAGAAATATATACCTATGTTGATAGTGATGGCTCATATTACATATGCAGACAAGTAATAATTTTAAACTATATACACTTATAATTAGTTTTAAATTCAACATTATATCTTGTTTTTTTCTTGGCCTATTTATAATAAAGAGCTTAAGAAGTACCATACTAGGTTAGTTTCAAGGATCATCCAATTCTGGATTCTGTAACAAAGCCTCCTAATGATGGCTCGTGGGATGCCATAAGAATTGCCCACCATAATGTCACCTTAGAAGATCAATACGTGCATTTAAAATATCCATATCTTTTTATTTCCTATTATGAATTTATATGCCTGTAAGGTATTATTCTTCATATAGATTCCTAAGAATTTATAATCCTGAAAGTTTCATTGTGTGTTAGGAAGGTGACTTGAATATATTGATTCTCAGATAATACCTGGAGTTGTGATTCATTAAATTGGAAATGCCATTGTATTTTGTTAGCAAGACATCACAATCAGTGAAAGTTGTAATCACTTCTTAAGCTTTCTGATTTAAAAGTAGAAGAGATCTTAAATATTATATTGTCCAACCCTTTCATTCTGTGGAGGAAGAAACCGAGGTCCAAAAGACTTGTTAACTGTCATATGAGTACGAAGTAAGGAAGCTAAATTGAAATTTAGACCTTCTGCAATCAAATTCAGTGCTTTTTCTACTGTCATAGGATTTTAATATCTATTAATTTCCTTTCTGCCATTGAAATGATAAGAAATGCTTGATATTTGCATTTTCTTAATTTTATTGTTTTGTGGGAAATATAGCATTCTTATTAACATAAATATTGGTCAGAATGACAAAGTCTTAGTGTGACATTCTGTTCATTTATAATTCCTTTGGTGAATTTTAGGTGCTTTTAAATAAAACATTTTTTAAAAGTAAATTGTTTTACAAAACTCATCTCAGAGAAAAAGGTATTATTTTTAAACCATATCTTTTGGCATTTTATCTTTCTGCTTTAAAAGTTGAAACCAGCTTCTGTAACTTAGTGAAGGATTTTTTTCTTTCCCTTTTTTTAAAAACTAAATTGACCCTTTCTTGTTCCTGTAATTTTCATTTTTAGTAACAAATGACAGTGATTTTTAAAAATTATTTTCATAGATTCCATAGATGACAACACTTCCAGCATATTTGGAGAAGAGGAGGCAGAAGATGAAGAACTAGAAGCAGCTGCAAATCATTTAAATAAAGACTTTTATAAGGAACTTCTTGATAGAAACAGATTAAGCAGTGATGATGATCTAAGTTGTGGAAATGGAACCATAGATCCAATTAAACCACCAGCTTTAGAAACTTTACTTGGTCCCCTGCCTACAACAGCCAGTTTGGGAATCACTGAATCTATCAGAGAATGTATTTCACCACAGAACCGAGAGCCCAGTAAGTAACACTGATAAACTGTGATATTTTCTGAAATTAGCACTTTAAAAAAAATCTTCCAAGTGTGATTGGTTTTCATTTGATGTTTTTTTTTCCTAATGTAGTGAAAATTAACAAAATTGAAATGAGGTGGTCCATAATGAGCATAATCATATAAATACTTTTTAAGCAGAAGAAAATTTATCAGATAAAAGGATGAATTTGTGAAGAACAATAGAAAGATTGGAACTACCCTGCTCACAATCAGCATAAACTGTTGGCTTTTTATATTTATGTTCTTTTTAACACATTGCTCATCATTTAGAGCAAATTAGGACTTCTCTAGAGTTACACTTTTGTAAGATGCATAGATATTTCTGTATAAAATACTATATTGAAAGAGCACTTTTATTCTGGATGAAATTTTTAGGACTGTATCTTTGGGACTTGGAACCATTGAGACATGTATTTATGTAAGTTGACTAGAACTTTATTCCATGGTACTTTTTTCAGTACTCATGATTTTTCTTTTTATTCATCTACAGAATTTATCTTCTCTTGGGTCTTCTTAGAAAACAACATTATTTTGTTCAATATAAAATTTTTTATTTTTTTGTTTGTGTGTCACTTACATTTCCCAATTATGTGTTTCTTCCTAACCTCCTCCAACCTAGTTATTCTTTATAATCATATAATCAAGAATAAAAACAAGATGAAAATAGTTCTGGCAATCTAATCAAGTTGTTTAAAAAAAAAAAAGTCTGATATTATATGTAGTATAAAGCCAGTAAGGGTTATCTCCTTTCAGAGCAATGCTTGGTCATTATAATTTTACAGCATTAAGGTTTTTTGTTGCCCTTCTTCATATCTATAATGTTGTTGTCCTTTTGTTTATTATTTTCATTGTCTCCTTATTTCACTTTTTTTTAAGTAAATTTTTGTTGATATCTGCTTTTTTTTTTTAAATCACCAAAAATTTTTTTCTAGTACCTCTTTCTTTCTCCCTCCTATTTGTTACATTTCATGTAACAAATAATATTTTTAAAAAATTAATAAAACAATCATCAGCTTTTGATTGATTTGGTTCTTTCCATTTACATTGTTGTGGTATGTATATATTGTTTTCTTTTCTCGGCTTATTTTACTCTGTTTCAAATCACAGAAATCTTGCTGTAGTTTTCGTCATAACTCTTATTTTTTTAAAGCACAGTAATGTCTTATTACATTGTTATCTCTGTAGAAGATTGTTTCCAATTCTTTGCTATTACAAAAAATGCTGTTGTACTTTGGTGTACATAGGGACTTTCTTCTAATCATTGACTGCTTTGGGATATATGCCTTGGGATATTTGTGCTAAAGAGTATTTTGCTTGTGTTCTCTTCATAATTCCAGATTTCTCTGTGGAATGGTTATACTTAATGCATACATAGCTCCACCAACAATACATTAATGTGCCTACCTTTCCATAACCTCTCTAATATTAACTATTCATATTTTTTGTTATCTTTGCTGGATGTAAAGTGAGGTTTCCATTTCTATTTTTTTATTAATGATTTAGAATATTCATATGTAATAGATTTTAATTGTGAAAAAAAGTATTTTAAGTTAATATGTTTGAAGCTGTACCACATTAATCACATTTTATCAATAGTGATTCATTTTTGGACAGCTCTCAAATTTTAAGTTTTCCTTCTTGTGAACGTTAATGTCCCTGCCTGGGATTTCTACTCACTGTTTTTGCAGCTAGGCAGAAAAATTGTACATTCTACTTAACAATCTTTCAGATACTAGATGAGTTTTCACCCTTCCTCTCCATTTTTTCTCCCCCAAACCTTTGGATGGTAAATATCTGAGGATGAGGTCCTAAGGCTCTAAGATTTCAGAGAAGGGGAGCCATTCTTCTCTGGACCAGTCACATCAACATTTTCTTTTAAAGACATATCCATCTTTACAGTCATACTATTTTCTATTCTCTCTCTCTCATATTTAGTCACCTGTCAAGTCTTTCCACATTTCTTGCATTTTTTTTTTTTTTTTAATCCATATGACTACTTTCTTGGTTCTGGACCTCTTACCTGGACCAGTTTCCTTTTTTCAAGAGTCTGCCTTCTCTAAACCATCTTCATATAATTTTCCTAAAAAATAAGTCCCACCATGACTTTCAATAGCTTCATAATGCTTATAGGATGAAATAATAAACTTCCCAGCTCAGTATAAAATAATTCATAATCTTACTCTTAACTACCTTTACAGCATTATTTCATATTACTGTTTTTCATGCATGAGTTCTAACTACATTTCAAACAAATTGATATACTAGTTAACTTTCCTGAAATAGGACATTTTTTTCTCTTGCTTCCATATCATAGACAATTACAGTTGACTTAAGTTTTATTTTCATCTCTGCCTTTCAAAATCTTTATCTTCCTATAATGCTCATATGTCACTTCTTCAAAGAAGCCCCTACTTCTCTCTCTTTAAATTACTTTTTTGAGTACATGTTATATTTCTTTAATATAGAGGTTTTAAACCTAGGACTATAAATTTAATTAAAAAAATATTTTGACTATTATATTTCAATATTACTGCTTTCCTTTTTATAACCTTAAGTATTTTTTTTAAAACACTAGTGGGTCCATAGGTTTAACCAGAGTAGGTTTAACAGAATCATCTGTGATACACGAAAGATTAAGAATCCTTGCCCCAGAGAAGTACAAGTTTCTTCATGTCTGGGATGATTTGGATTTGGATTTTTTTAATTTGGTTTTTGGTTTGTTGGAGTTTTTTTGAGAGAAGGGATTTTTTTTTTTTTTTTTGGTCTTTTTATCATTGGGATCTAGTATACTCATTATCTTGTACACAGTAGATGCTCAATAAAAAACTATTGAAATGGATTAAGTTTAATATTAGAAAATTTATTAGGATTACAAGTGACATAGAAAATCAACACATTCAGGATGTGTTTCAGGATGTGCATTCAGCTATGCCTTGATTTTTTTTCTTTTTCTAGGCAAAAATGCATGATACTGTAGGGGATGTTCCTACCTCTTTTGAGATGGCTCCCTACTTGGTAAAATGAAAGGTCATGCACTGCACAGTTCTGGTTAGCTATTTTCTCACTCTCAGATAATTGGTTTGTAGGTTCTTGGAATGGCCTTCCACACGCCAAGATCTTGTTTATATGTTAAGAGATATGAGACAATCTCTTTAGAAAAAGATTCGTCTAGTCCCTCCCTCCTCCCTTCATCCTGGTCCTCTTTTTGTTACACTCTTTTCCTCACTAAGATATTTATCTCCCTTCTGACAATGTGCATCCTTGGATTTCCACTCCAGCAGTGACTGTAGTTGAATCTTTAGGAATTTTCCTTTTCTTCTTTTTTCTTTCATTAAAGATTTTTATTTTCAAAACATATGCATGGATAATTTTTGAACATTCACCCATACAAAGCCTGGTGTTCCAAATTTTCCCTTCTTTCTCCCTACCCTCTCCCCTAGATGAGAAGCAATCCAATTTAAATTCAATATATTATATAAATATTTATATAATAATCTTGCTGCACAAGAAAAGCCAGAACAAAAAGAAAAAAAAATGAGAAAGAAAACAAAATACAAGAAAAAAATAAAAAAGAATGAAAAATCTATGTTGTGATCCACACTCAGTTCCCACAGCCCTCTCTTTGAGTGTAGCTGGCTCTCTTCATCACAAGATCATTGAAACTGGCCTCAATCATCTCATTTTTGGAATGAGTCACATCTGTCAGAATTGATCATTATATAATCTTGTTGTTGGTCATTTCACCAAGCATCAGTTCATGCAAGTCTTCCCAGACCTCTCTGAAGTCATCCTGCTGGTCATTTCTTTTTTTTTTTTTTTTTTTTTTTTTATTTTATTTGCATAACATATGTGTGGGTAATTCTTCAACAATAACCCTTACATAGCTTTCCGTTACAAATTTTCCCCCCAACTCCCCACCCCTCCCCTAGATGGCAGGATATCCACTACATGTTAATTATGTTAAAATATTGGCAAATCGAATATATGTATACATATTTCCAAACTTATCATTGGTGTGTAAGAAAAATCTTATCTACACAAACGATATATCAGATAAAGGAAACACAATGTAAGCAAACATCAATCAAGGAGTATGAGAATGTTATGTTGTGGTCCACATTTCGCATCCCTCTCTCTGGGTGTATATGGCTTTCTTCAATGAACAATTGGAGGTGGTTTGAAACATATCATTGTTGAAGAGAGCCATGTCCATCAGAATTGATCGTCATATAGTACTGTTGTTGCCGTGTATAATGATCTCCTGGTTCTGCTCATTTCACTCAGCATCAGTTCATGTAAGTCTCTCCAGGCCTCTCTGAAATCATCTTGCTGGTCATTTCTTACAGAACAATAATATTCCATGATGTTCATATACTGTAATTTATTCAGCCATTCTCCAACTGATGGGCATCCATTCCGTTTCCAGTTTCTAGCCACTACAGAAAGGGCTACCACAAACATTTTTGCACAAGTGGGTCCCTTTCCTTCCTTTAAGATCTCTTTGGGGTATAAGCCCAATAGAAACACTGCTGGGTCAAAGGGTATACACAGTTTGATAACTTTTTTTTTTTTTGCTTTTTGGCTGAGGCAATTGGGGTTAAGTGACTTGCCCAGGGTCACACAGCTAGGAAGTGTCTGAGACCACATTTGAACTCAGGTCCTCCTGACTTCAGGGCTGGTGCTCTAACCACTGCGCCACCTAGCTGCCCCAGTTTGATAACTTTTTGAGCATAATTCCAAATTGCCCTCCAGAATGGTTGGATCCATTCACAGTTCCACCAACAATGCATCAGTGTCCCAGTTTTCCCACATCCCCTCCAACATTCGTCATTATCTTTTCTTGTCATCTTAGCCAATCTGAGAGATGGGTCGTGGTATCTCAGAGTTGTCTTAATTTGCATTTCTCTGATCAATAGTGATTTGGAGCATCTTTTCATATGACTAGAAATAGTTTTAATTTCTTCATCTGAAAATTGTTCATATCCTTTGACTATTTATTGATTGGAGAGTGGCTTGAATTCTTATAAAATTGAGTCAATTCCCTATATATTTTAGAAATGAGGCTTTTATCAGAACCCTAAAATATAAAAATGAATTCCCAATTTATTGCTTCCCTCCTAATCTTGTCTGCATTAGTTTTGTTTGTACAAAAACTTTTTAACTTAATGTAATCAAAATTATGCATCTGGTGTTCAATTAAGAGTTCCAGTTCTTTGGACACAAGTTCCTTCCTCCTCCACAGTTCTAAGAGGTAAACTATCCTATGTTCCTCTAATTTGCTTATAATATCACTCTTTATGTCTAAATCATGAATCCATTTAGATTTTATCTTGGGAAGTGGTGTTAGGTGTGAGTTAAGCCCTAATTTCTTCCATACTAGTTTCCAATTTTCCCAGCAGTTTTTATCAAATAGTGAGTTCTTATTCCAAAAGCTGGGGTCTTTGAGTTTGTCAAATGCTAGATTGCTAAAGTTATTGCCTAGTTTGTCCTGTGATTCTATCCTATCCCACTGATCCACTACTATTCTTAGCTAGTACCAAATTGTTTTGATGATCACTGCTTTGTAATATAGTTTTAGATCTGGCACAGCTAGGCCACCTTTATCAGCATTATTTTTCATTAATTCTCTTGAAATTCTTAGCCTTTTGTTCTTCCAGATGAATTTTGTTATTTTTTCTAGGTCACTAAAATAATTTCTTGGGAGTTTGATTTGGTATGACACTAAATAAGTAGATTAATTTAGGTAGTATCATCATTTTTATTATATTTGCTCAGCCTTTCGATATTTTTCTAACTGATTAGGTCTGACTTTATTTGTGTGGAAAGTGTTTTGTAGTTTTGTTTGTATAGTCCCTGACTTTGCCTTGGCAGATAGATTCCCAAATATTTTATACTATCTTTTTTTTCATTAAAGCTTTTTATTTACAGAATATATGAGTGATAAAATATTTTATACTATCAACAGTTATTTTGAATGGAATTTCTTTTTGTATCTCTTGCTGCTGAACTTTTTTGGTAATATGTAAAAATGCTGATGATTTATGTGGATTTATTTTGAATTCTGCAACTTTGCTAAAGTTCTGAATTGTTTCTAGTAGTTTTTTGGTTGATTCTCTTGGGTTCTCTAGGTATACCATCATCTGCAAAAAGTGATAATTTGGTTTTCTCATTACCTACTCTAATTCCTTTAATCTCTTTTTCTTCTCTTACTGCCAAAGCTAACATTTCTAATACAATATTAAATAGCAATGGTGACAGTGGGCAGCCTTGTTTCACTCCTGATCTTATTGGGAATGGTTCTAGTTTGTCTCCATTACATATGATGCTTGCTGATGGTTTTAAATAGATGCTAGTGATCATTTTAAGGAAAAGTCCATTTATTCCTATATTCTCTAGTGTTTTTAATAGGAATGGGTGTTGGATTTTATCAAATGCTTTTTCTGCAACTATTGAGATAATCATATGATTTTTCTTAGTTTAGTTAATAATATAGTTGATTATGCTTATAGTTTTCCTAATATTGAACCAGCCCTGCATTTCTGGTATATATCCTATTTGGTCATTTTGTATTATCCTGGAGATGACTTTCTGTAATCTTATTGCTAATATTTTATTTAAGATTTTTGCATCAATATTCATTAGGGAAATTGGTCTATAGTTTTCTTTCTCTGTTTTCACCCTTCCTGATTCAGCTACCAGCACCATATCTGTATCATAAAAGGAATTTTGTAGAACACCTTCTTTCCCTATTTTTTCAAATAGTTTATATAGTATTGGAATTAATTGTTCTTTGAATGTTTGGTAGAATTCACATGTAAATCCATCAGACCCACCTAGGATCCTAGGTGATCCTAATTATGACTCCTTGGTATTTGAATTGTTTTTCTTTCTAGCTGCTTGCAATATCTTTTCCTTGGTATGTTAGTCCTGAAATTTAGCCACAATATTCCTTGGGGATTTAATTTTGGCGTCTCTTTCAGGAGGTGTTCAGTGAATTCTGTTGATGGCTATTTTACCTTCTGATTCTAAAATATCAGGGTGGTTTTCTTTCATGATTTCCTGTAAGGTAGTGTCTAGGTTCTTTTTTTCATCATGGCTTTCAGGAAGTCCAATAATCCTTAGGCTGTCTCTCCTGGTTTTGTTTGTATTTTCCAAGTCAGTTGTTTTTCCTAAGATATATTTCATATTTTCTTCTGTTTTTTCATTTTTTGTTTTTGACTGATTCTTGAAGTCTTATTGAGTCATTCACTTCCATTTGTTCAATTCTTATTTTTAGTGTATTATTTTCTTCAGTTACCTTTTTTATCTCCTTTTGTAATTGGCTAGTTGAATTTTTTTTTTCATTGCACTCTTTTTCCATTTCACCAATTTTGTTTTTCAGTGAATTAGTGTCTTTTTCATATGCAGTCTTCCAGGACAGCCTTGTGAAATGGGGACCAGGTCATGTCTCCCTTTTTGGCTTCCTCTGGAGTTGCTTTACCTTTATGAATCTCAGGATCTGAGGTCTGTTTTCTCTCTCCATAAAAGCTGGCTATGGTGAGAGTTCTTTTGTTTTTTATTCATTTTTTGAAGCTTGAGGTCTGTTCAAAGCAAAGGAGTGACAGCTGCTTTAATTTGCCTTAGGGTGGTTCTGGTGATTAATGTCTTTCTTAGGTTCTCTTTATTTGTCTAGGCCTGATAAGTAGTACTTAGAGGATCCCAACTATTATAATTTTGCTGTCCATGTCTCACTATAATTTGACTAACTTTTCTTTCTAAGTACTTAGATGTTATTCCATTTGGTGCATCTATATTGAATATTGATAGTATTTTATGATCAATGGTACCACATTAAAATTTTCTTGCTTATCTATTTTTAACACTTTTTAATGTTATCTTGTTTGAGGATGAAGATTGCTACCCTTAAGCATTGCTTGAGTAAATTCTGTTCCAGCCTCCCTTTTTAACTGTCTAATCTTTGTTTCAAGTAAGTTTCTTTGTTGAATTTTGCTTTCTTCCTTTGTTTTTTTTGTTAGCTCAGCCATTGCTATTGGGGATTTGATTAATTGTTTATTTTTTTTCCTCCATTTCCTCTAAGATTTTTTTTTAATCTTCCCTTATCACCACCACTACCATATTGCTTACCAAAAAATAGTTGGGGAAAAATGTGATCAGCATTATTAACTTATAAATGAAATGGTCTTATTGAACTTCTTTACCCTTCCAGACTTTACCTTGTTGAGATCCAGATGGCCATTTCTTCTTTATGCTTTGCCCTTTGAAGATGGTTTGTTTTGTTTATGACTTCCCTCCCTCTTAAAATACCCTATCCATAAAAAAAAGAAAAATAAAAAAATCCCTGTCCCTGCCTTTTCCCCTATAGAATTTAATGTTTCTACACCAAACTCTGTTTTAACTATTCTTTTCCAACTTCAAATAAGCAGTTCATGTAAAGTTTGGATAAACCCAATTTCATGGGATGGCCACTTTACCTACTCCCTTCTCCCTGTCTACATATGCTTCTTTTGTCACATACCCCAATTATAAGAAGATTATGTTCTTCTTCTAATTTCTTCCCTACTTAGTTCTGGTTTCTTCCTTTGTCTTTTCTTTCTTAAAACCAGATTGACAGAAAACAACTGCTAACAATAGGTCCTGGCTGTTTTTAATTCATCTGTGACCCTTGAGGATAGATTCTGAAGAGGCACATGTCTTTTCCTCTTTTAGCATATAAACTTTTCATCATCATTCACCCCTATTGCTCAGATATATTTGCCTTTTTGAGTTTCTATCCTGTGTTTGCCTTTAAAAGACTCTGGCCTTTTGAATAATTGAATGAATGAAATAGCATTGACTAAATGTTTACTTGTGATAATTGCTAAGGACAGTTTAAAAAAAAAAAAAAAAAACCTTTGATGGCTTCTGCTCTCAAACAACTCCCACTTTAGTTTGGGAGAAGACATTTAAAAGAAAATTCAGCTTCAGGACAGATAAAAAAGCCCAGAAGTTCCAAGGCTTCAGCATTGAGACAGTTAACAAAGCCCAAGAGTTCTTAAAGTTATTTCATTAGGTTAGATAGCAGTTCCAGGGACCTGTGGGATGAAGACAGGGTTAGTCATAAGGCTTAGATAAGAAGTGATGCTGTGATAGGCAAGATGACAAGTCCCAATGGTCATATCTGTGTGGAAAGAATTGGAGTTGTTTCATCCAAGCTGTGTGAGGAAACACATTCCAGTAGGTTAACCTGAGGCCTGGAAGAAGGTAAGTAGATAGTGCTTCATAATCTTTGAAAATCAAAGGAACAGCTGAAATAGTATATACAATGCACTTTGCTAGCTATTATTGCTTATTATGTCCTCTTTATTAAAGATCTACATTTTCCCCTCTAGTATTATTTTTAGTTTTTCAGGGAAAGTTATTCTTCTAGACCTTTTTCTTTTTGAACATCAGATTTCAAATTTTTTTTCCCATATTTTAATTATAGAATTATTTTTTTGTGATTATGATTTTGGTTCCTTAGTATTTTAATTATTTCTTTCTGGTTGTTTGAAGTATTTTTTCTTTAGTCTGGGAACTGGATTTTGGCTACAACATTCCAACCTATTTTTATTTTATTGGGATTTCTTTTAGGCAATAATCAATACCTAATTTTCATTTTTATGCATCCCTTTCTTTCTAAAATACTTGAGTAATTAAGCCATATCCTTTTTTTTTAAAAATATAAAAAAGGGATATGGATTTCAGGGAGTTCAATAATAGTTGAATTATATAATCTTTGGGCAGCTAGGTGGCGCAGTGGATAGAGCACCAGCCCTGAAGTCAGGAGGACCTGAGTTCTAATCAGGAAACTTCCACTTTTTGGTTCCCTGGCCAATTTAATTAATCCAATTTCCCTATCTATCATAAAAAAAAAAAAAAAAAAGATAAATAACTAGATCTTGAACTTTGGGGATTTGGACTAAATCCCCTCTGGCACCTAAGAAGAGAATTATATAATCTTTTTTTTCCCCCTGAGGCAATTGGGGTTAAGTGACTTGCCCAGGGTCACACAGCTAGGAAGTGTGTTAAGTGTCTAAGACTGGATTTGAATTCAGGTCCTCCTGACTTCAGAGCTGGTGCTCTATCCACTGCACCACCTAGCTGCCCCTGGATTATATAATCTTGACCTGTTTTGTGGGACTTCTTTTTAGATACCTTATAAATTCTTTTCATTTTTCACTCTTTTGACTTTGTCATTTGACTCAGCTATATATCTTTTTGGCTTGTGGCCTTTTTGGAAGGAGGAAAAGATCCCATATGTTAAAAAATATATAAACATCTCTTTTTGTGTTGGCAAAGAACTAGGAACCAAGTTGCTGCTCATAAGTTGGGAAGTGACTTATTTAAATTAGGCTATATGAATGTAATAAAATATGTTGCTTTGATTCTTGTATATAAAAAAGTTCAAAAATTTTGATTTTTGATAATTAAAAGAATCTTAAATTTCTTTTCCCTTTTCCTCCCTGGATTCAGTTTCTTAAGTTTGGGGGATTTTTTGGTTATTGCTAACTTTATTTGTGCAATATAATTTTCTATTGTGCATGCTAGTTAAATATCAGTTAGTTCTTCCAGTGTCTTTTCATTTTAGTTATTCTCTCAAGTCAGTTCTGCTATGATGGTGGTTGATACATGCTTAGTTATTCCCTTTTTCTTCCCTCCTATGTAGAAATTCTAAAATATTTATGTGTGTTTTGTCAAATACTGCAGGTGAGTGCCATTTGTCCATGATGTTTATAGAAGATAGCAGCTTTTAAAATTTACTTTGTTTTGTTTTAGTTAGAATGCTAGTTGTATTGACTTCGTCATGTTCAAAGATAGTTTTCCTAAATTCCATTCTACATACATGCTCATATTCTCTTCATAATCATTTTGAGACATCAATATAGTTTTTGTAAAAATCTTTTTGTTTTCAGGTATAATTTCTGGAGTTTTCATTAAAGATTTTTAATGACTTCAAGGTCTTTAACTTTTTTTAAATTCAATAGATTTTAGTAGTTCTTCAATTTAATATCTTATTTTGTCTGATCTAGTCTTATGGGTGAATGAGGTTTTTTGTTGTTTCTTAGCTTGAATCTTTTAACTACTAAATGGGAAATATTGATATAAACTAATACCTAGAGCTTATCCTAAAGTATAATAGTTTGCCTTGGGAGATAATAGATGTCTCCTTATTATAAGTGTTCAAATAAAAACTGAATGGCTACTTACTGGGGATGTTTAAAAAAGGGGTTCTTGTTGGTATGGCTTATAGTAGATAACCCCTGAAATTTCTTTCAGGTCTTAGATTCTATCATTCTATGTAATAAAATACACATTTATTTAAAAGCATTATTGACAGGCAGCTAGGTGGCGCAGTGAATATAGAGCACCAGCCCTGAAGTCAGGAGGACCTGAGTTCAAGCCCTGAAGTCAGGAGGACCTGAGTTCAAATCTGGTCTCAGACACGTAACAGCTGTGTGACCCTGGGCAAGTCACTTAACCCCAATTGCCTCAGGAAAAAAAAAAGCATTATTGAATTCATAAAAAACTTTTTGTTATTATTGTTGGGGTCTGTGTAAGTTTTTGATGCTAAAAAGCATTATTCTTGGAATGTGGGGAATTATTGTTGTAGATTGAGATATGAGACAGAAACTATAGGCAAATAATAGTTGAATTCATGGAAATAAATGACATTTAGAAAAAAGAGATTATAGAAACAGCAAAGTAGAGGACCAAGAGCAGTGAAGAGTGTTGATGGAGTAGGAAAGCCAGGATAAAATAAAATGTAAAGTTGGAGAAGATGATCAGGTTTTATATGACACAGATTTCAAATAGGATGAAGTCCAAAAAAACCTGCTGAATTTGGCACTAAGAAAGTGATAATCTTTGATAGAGTAGTTTTAGAAGGATGTGCTAGATTTAAAAGCTAAATTATAAAAGATTAAAGATATCAGCTGGCTTAAAAAGGGAAGCTTAGAGTACAGACACATTTTTAAAGAAGTTTGATGGGGGCAATAACATGAAGAAATAACGAAATGAAATGAAACTGAATGGAGTAGAAGAATCAAAGGTCTGTTTTTGCTTTTGTTTTTCATTTTGTTTTTTAGGATTGGGGAGATAATGCCTGGATATATATCCTAGCTTCTCCTCCATCAAATGATCCTTCAATGCGTTGAATGGAGTCAATGGTAAAATTTTTGCCTAATTGTAAAGATCAATACTGGTTTATTCTTCCAAAACAGGTATTATGGTTGTCTTAATAGTGATATTCAGCAATCATCTGAAAGGAACTGAGAAATTCATTTTTCATTTTCAATTTTCAGTTGAGTGTTGCAAGTCAGAAGTGTCAAAGTCCAGCAAAGGCTGGGACCAAATTACAATGTAATTAGGAAATGTTTAACAAAATAAATATAGTACAACATAGCTAATGTTAATTTATGGTTTTCTAAGTCAGTATGTGGTGAGTTTGACACCACTTTTGTAGATTATAAATAATTTGGTGGCCTGATGTCATAGAAAGATATGCATTTAGGAGTC
>JAJPUD010014779.1:28903-39818 GCA_023553655.1 Myrmecobius fasciatus
AATAATTTGGTGGCCTGATGTCATAGAAAGATATGCATTTAGGAGTCTTGGCTTTGAATCACCAAGTAGTAGCTTAAGATCTTAAAAAAGTTAATGTTTTTGAGCCTTGGTTTGCTTACCTATATAATGAGCACAAAATTTTGCACATACTAAGCACCTAATAAATGCTTATTGGCTGACTGGTGAGTTAAGCTCCAAGGTTTATGAAGTTCTGTCTATGGAAATAACGATTCTTTTTTTTTTTTTTTAATTTTATTTTATTTGCATAACATATGTGTGGGTAATTCTTCAACAATAACCCTTACATAGCTTTCCGTTACAAATTTTTTCCCCCCAACTTCCCCACCCCTTCCCTAGATGGCAGGATATCCACTACATGTTAATTATGTTAAAATATTGGCAAATCGAATATATGTATACATATTTCAAACTTATCATTGGTGTGCAAGAAAAATCTTATCTACACAAACGATATATCAGATAAAGGAAACACAATGTAAGCAAACATCAGTCAAGGAGTATGAGAATGTTATGTTGTGGTCCACATTTCGCATCCCTCTCTCTGGGTGTATATGGCTTTCTTCAGTGAACAATTGGAGGTGGTTTGAAACATATTGTTGAAGAGAGCCATGTCCATCAAAATTAATTGTCATATAGTACTGTTGTTGCCATGTATAATGATCTCCTGGTTCTGCTCACTTCACTCAGCATCAGTTCATGTAAGTCTCTCCAGGCCTCTCTGAAATCATCTTGCTGGTCATTTCTTACAGAACAATAATATTCCATAATATTCATATACCATAATTTATTCAGCCATTCTCCAATTGAAGGGCATCTATTCAATTTTCAGTTTCTAGCCACTACAAAAAGGGCTGCCACAAACATTCTTGCACATGTGGGGCCTTTTCCTTTCTTTATGATTTCTTTGGGATATAAACCCAATAGAAATGCTGCTGGGTCAAAGGGTATGCACAGTTTGATAACTTTTTGAGCATAGCTCCAAATTGTTCTCCAGAATGGCTGTATCCGTTCACAGCTCCACCAACAATGCATCAGTGTCCTGGCCCTCCCACAACCCCTCCAACATTCATCATTAACTTTTCCTGTCATTTTAGCCAATCTGACAGGTGTGAAGTGGTACCTCAGGGTTGTCTTGATTTGCATTTCTCTGATCAACAGTGATTTGGAGCACCTTTTCATATGACTATAAATAGTTTTAATTTCATCCTCTGAAAATTGTCTGTTCATATCCTTTGACCATTTATTGATTGGAGAATGGCTTGAATTTTTATAAATATGAGACAATTCTCTATATATTTTTGAGATGAGACCTTTATCAGAACCCTTGAATGTAAAGATGATTTCCCAATTTATTACTTCCCTCCTAATCTTGTCTGCATTTTGTTTTGTTTGTACAAAAACTTTTTAACTTAATATAGTCAAAGTTATCTATCTGGTTTTCAATTAAGAGTTCCAGTTCTTCTTTGGACATAAATTTATTCCATCTCCAAAGGTCTGAGAGATGAACTATATTACATTCCTCTAATTTACTTATAGTATCACTCTTTATATCCAGATCATGAACCCATTTAGATCTTATCTTGGTATGTGGTGTTAGATGTGGGTCAAGCCCTAATTTCTTCCACACTAGGGAAATAACGATTCTTAAGGGATCATCTTTAACCTGCCTGACTGCTTCTTCCCCTAAAATTCATGAACTGATGAGCTATCTCTCCTACATGTGATTGGTTTTCTCTTTAAGTCAGAGGGTAAACTCCCCTAAGTTTACATGTCTCTTTCCTGAACATAGGAAATGTATAAATTCAGATTATGCTTAATTTATTCAGTCTTTCCTCTAAAAAGGGTTCCTGAAAGACTTGGTAAGGGGATGAAAATAAGAAAATAGGAGTACAAGAATTCTAGAACAGAGCTCCCCAGATCTTTAATCTGCCTGTGTTATTTACCTTGATTCTTTCTGCTATTTCCCATCCCTTTCTGCTGCTTCTTTTCAGCATCTGGACAACTTTTAAAAGAGACGTTATCCTCCAAATGGGAAAGAGAAGGAAAAAAAAATCAGTTAACAGCTGGGAAAAATAGAAAATTGTAGGCAGTACAATTAGTTATAGCAGCTTTTTTTTTTTTTTTTTTTTTTTACCAAATAGTAATGCCAGAAGTTAGCAGCAGAGGGAGCAGTCCACTTATATAGGTTTAAATTGTCTTGCCAATGTTGGAATGTAGTACTCTCCAGCTGTTATTAGAATAAAATCTTTCAGGAGTTATATGGGGCTAAATGAAGAAGTTTTACTAAAAATAGCTGCTACCAGTTATAGACTTTTTCACCTATTTCAAGCATTTTGAACACTTTATTTTTTTATTCACTTATTTAGGACAATGGCCAGCATATAGCAAATACTTAATAAATGTTTATTGGCTGACTTATTATTCCAATTTTAGTAGCATATCTTGATTCATTTGCTTGAGTCAGTTTTTATAAAATTTCCATGTGGTACTAACTGGGAATATGGTGGTACCCTTGATAATAACAGGAAAATTAAGAAGGGATACAGGGGAGAAGAGGAAGATCATGAATTCAGTTTTGGATGTGTTAAATTTAAGATATCTGCAGGATATACAATTCAAGATATTTAGTAGGTTTTTGACATATAAGATTAAAGGTCAGCAGAGAATTTATAATTGGACAAGTAGATCTAAGAACCATCCGTATAAAGATTATAATTGAAACCATGGGAGCTGGTGAGCTCACTAAGTGAAACAGTAAAAAAGGACAAAAGAAGGATGCCCAGGAACAGAGCCTTTGTGGGTGGGGTCCTTTTAGATCTGGTAAAGGAGAAAGAAAAGGAGCAATTTGGCAGATAAGATGGGAAAACCTGGAAAGAGCAATGGCATGAAGACCTAGAGAGAAAAGAGTATCAGTAAGAGGGTTATCAACAGTGCCAAAGACTATAGAGAGGACAAACAAAGTTGAAGATTGAGAAAATAACATTATATTTGGCAATTAAGAGATCGCTTTAGTGAAAGTTTCGGTCATTTGATAAAGTCAGAAGCTAGACTGCACAGAGTTAAAAAAGTTAAAGGACAAGAAGTCCAGGTACCACTCACTGTAGCCTTTTCAGGAACTTTAATCACCAGAAAAGAGAAATATAAAACAATAGACATGGCCATGTTTGTAGGCAATATGAATAGATCCCATTAGACAAAGGGTGATTTAAAGACAGTAAGAATGATGGAGCAATCTGCAGAAGATAAGATAGACTGGGATTACCTGAATATATGTTAAAACATTTATCTATCAAGAATAGCCACCTCTTCCTGTGAAATAGGGATGAAAGAGCAAAGGTGGTGGCAGAAGGTATCTAAGTAATATGATATGAAAATGAGAGGAGAAATGGGAGCTCTCAGTAGATGGCCTCTTTTTGAGTAAAATATAAAGCAAGGTTGTCAGTGGAGCTGTGGAAAGTGTCGGAAGGACTAAAAAAGTTTGGAAAAGCTACTATGGTCAGTGAGATAATGCATTTTTTAGGACAAGTTGTAAAAAAGAAAAAATATTACCCTGACATTCTATAGGCTCATTTGAGATTGTCAGGAGAGTAAAATTGAAGGCAGAGGAGAGTGGGAGTAATCCAGATCTGAAGTTTGGAGGTATAAACTTCTATAGGGTAAAGGAACAAGGGACTTGAGAGAAATGGACAGCAAAAACTTGATCTGATTTATCTGATTTTATCAAAAAGTCAAAACGGGGAAGGGAAAAGAGTACCAGTATAAATAAGTAGCACAGTTTTGGAGTCCATTGTTTTATCAGTAGTCATGATGAATGTTACTATGTCCTAATTGAAAAAAAAATGTAAATAATGTGTTTGCAAATGTATAGTTTTTTAAACAAAGAATGACAATGTCATTATTGTAGGACTGTTTTCATGATTTTTAGTATAGGTTTCCTGGGGGAAAAGTCCAGTAGGGCTGAGAAGCTCTCAAACCTCCCCATGAACAATGAATATTTTTCTAATTCTGTAGGAGTCTTGTATGAAAAGTATTTTTAATTAGTTTTATACATTTCCTAGGTTTGTCTTGGCAAGTAGATGGCCAAATATTTTCCACAGGAGAGCAGTTATTTTAAATGGAATTTCCTTTTCTTACTCCAGGGATTAGGTAATATGTAGAAGTGCTGATGACTTAATGTAGGTTTATTTTATATGCTGCAACTTCAATAAAATTGTTGTTTCAACTAGTTTTTTAGCTGATTCTCTAGATTCTCTAAGTATGCCATCATATCATTTGTAAAGCATAATAGTTTTGTTTCCTTATTGCCTATTTTTATTCCTTTAATTTCTTTTTTCTTCTTTTTGCTTTGGGTAGCATTTCTAAGACAATAATATTGAATGATAATGGTGATAATGAAATCATCCCTGATCTTGGTGAGAAGACTTTTAGTTTATCTCTTCTACATTACAGATAAGGTTTACTCTTTGTTTAGATAGATTGTTGTTCAGTTGTTTCAGTCATATCTGACTTCCCAACCTCATTTGGGGTTTTCTATGCAAACATTCTGGAGTGGTTTGCCATTTCCTTTTCCAACTCATTTTATAGATGAAAAACTGATGCATAAGGGTCTGAGACCATGTTTGAACTCAGAAAGTGTCTTAGGCCAGATTTGAACTCAGAAAGATGAGACTTCAGGATTGCAAACCATCAACTGTACCTTTAGTACTTGCCATTTTAAGTACTTATCACCTTAAGAAAGCATCTTTTTGTTCCTTTGCTTTCTATATTTTTTATGAAAATGGGTGTTATATTTGGTTAAAACAAAACAAAACAAAAAACCTTTTTTCCTGCAACTATTTAAACAATCATAATTGTTGTTGTTGTTGTTTTTAACAATATGATTGGCTATATTTATAGTTTTCTAATATTGAACTAGTACTGTATTGCTAGTATAAGTCAAATCTGGTTATTATCCATGATCTTCATAATATATTGCTGTAATGTTCCTGCAAGTTTTTGTATCAGTGTTTACTAGAAAAATTGATCTGTAGTTTTCTTTCCCTGTTTTTGTCCTCTTGTGCTTAAGTATCAAAAATATATTAGCATCATAGAAGAAATTTGGTAGGACTACTATATTTCTTTTCAAATATTTTATATAGTATTGGTATTTTGTTATATACTATTATATAGTATATTTTATTATTATATATATAGTATATTACATACTATATGTGTAATGGTGTATATATATAGTATATAGTATATTATATACTATTATATAGTATATAGTATTTTTTAAGGTCCAATAGAATTCACTTGTAAATCCATTTGGTCCTGGGATTTTTTCTTATAGAGCTCATTCAGCTTGTTCAGTTTTCTTTTCTAAGCTAGGGATACTTAAGTGTCCTATTTCTTTTGTCAACCTGAGCAATTTATATTTCTGTAAGTATTCATCTGCTTCATTTAGATTTGCCAAATTCATTGGCACAAAATAGCTCCTAATTGCCTTAATTTCATTACTTAATTGGTGGCACATTCACTTTCTCATTTTGGATACTAGTAATTTAGTTTTCTTTTTTTAATCAAATTTTACTAATGATTTATCATTATTAGGCATAAAAATATTTAAGATTTTTATGCCTAATAATGATAAATTTTTGTGGTGTGATGAACAGCTGAGAAAAAAGTATATACTCCTTTTTATTTCTCATTCAATTTTTTTCCAAAAAGTTTGTTTGTGTTTTGTTGTTCGATTTATCTCAGTCTGAGAGGGAAAGATTTTAAACTCAGTGGTAGTTATGCTGTCTGGGTTTTTTTTCTATAATTAATTTAATTTTGCCCTCTGGTTCTAACATTTCTAGACAGTTAATTTCTTGGAATATAGTGTCTAAACTCTTTTTTTGATTGTGGCTTTCAGGTTGTCCAGTAATCCTTAAATTCTCTCTCCTCAATATTTTCCAGGTCAGTTTTTCTGATGACATTTTACATTTTCTTCAATTTTTTTCATTCTTTTGACTGTATCATTGCTTCTTGATGTTTCATTATATCATTAGCTTCCACTTGCCCAATTCTAATTTAGGAGAAATTATTTTCTGCAGTGAACTTTCTTACCTCTTTTTCCTGCATATATAGTCAGTTCTATTTTTCCAAGAATTATTTTCAGCAGTAAAGTTTGTACTATTTTTCAGTGATTTACTTTATTCTATTTCTTAAATTTTCTTTTAGTGAAGTTTGTATGTTTTTATCAACTTTGGCCAATTCTGCTTTTAAGGTGTTGTTTTTTTTTTGTGTGTGTGTGCCTCTTTTGTTATGCTGTTAATTATCTTTTCATATTTTTTGGAATTGGTTTTATTTCCTAATTTTTCTTCTACCACTCTTATTGCTTTTTAAAATCATTTTTAGGTATTCTAGGAATTCTTGTTGAGCTTATATCCAATTTGCATTTTTTAAATCCCTTGAGTCTTTGTTTATTGCTGTTTTAACATTTTCTTATGTCTTAATCTTCCTGTCACCATGCTTTTTCTGGACAAGTTCTTTTTGTTTTTGTTATTTGTTCATTCTTCCAACTATTTGTTGATTTTGAAAATTATATTTAAATTAGGTTCTGCTCACTTGGGGTGGTACGCAGCCCTGTCCCAAGAATCAGACTTTTGGGGACCACAGTTTTCATAGCTTCTTTTGGGAAATTGGAAGTTGTTGGTGTTTCCAAGATGGCATGATTCATGGAGACATGTGGTCATTGTTTCTACTGGTTCTTATCCAGAAAAAGGCGCTGATACTCTGTGATCATTTTTTTTTTTTTAACAGGACTCCAGTTTTTTTGTGACTGCATATACTATTGTTCCTCAGGACCTCTACTCCCTGGTTACTAAAAGTACTCTTTTATTCCTTGTATCAGTGACGCAGAAGTGAGCATGTCAGTGGAGTTGCCAAACAATACTGTTCTGTGCCTGGTGCTAATAGTGCAGACTCTTCTGATCATTGCTTAAACCTTGGAAGTGCCTAAGACCTTACATTCTAATGGAGACAATACGTTCTTAATTGGGAAGGAAGAGGAAAACTCTGAAGTAGAAGTAAGGAGAGAATGAATTTCAGGCACATAGAAACAACCCATGCAGATGCGTGAAAATGAGAAATTCTTCTATGAAGAATAGAGAAAAAGACACTTTGCCTGGATCATAGAGTTCAGTTGGAAAAATAATAGCCAATGTACCTAGAAAGAGATTGGAGCCAGGTGAATTTTAAAGTTAAATAGTTAAATAGATTAGTTGAGAGGGAGGTAAAAGTTGTAGCAGAAAAAAAGCAGGAAAAATTGCCTGAGTTCTCCCAAATTCCCCTCCAAATGACTTTAAATCATACCTAAAAACAAATTCTAGAGTGAGAAAACACACAAAAGGATAGGATGCAATAATTTTCCAGCCCGAGATAAATAATTTAGAAGGACTTTAGGAAAATTCTGTTTCACTCAGATAAAAGAGGAGCACAGTCTAATACAGGTGATATTTAAGCAAACCATTCACAGGCCTATATCCCCAGAATAGGTCAAAAATTGAAACACTGCAGCCCTGATGCAGCAGGCCAGTGGCACAGTGGGCCAACTGTGAGGCCTTCTGCCTGTGACACAGCAGATAAGCTCCTAGGCCCAGAAACCCTGGCATAGCAGGCCATTGTCCAGGCTTGTTGTTGAAAGAAGCTTAAAATAGTGCCCCTGCATTTCAGAAGCAGGGTTCAACCTTAAAAGTAATAAAATAATTTATAAATATTTTATACATATACATATAATAATAAAAATTAACAAAATCCCAAAAAAATCTAATCTTAGAAAATTACTGTGATAACAGAAAAGCTCAAAACACAAACTCAGAAGAAAACAATGTCTAAACATCTACATGCAAAATTTTAAAGAAAAATATGAATTAGTTTCAGGCACAAAAAGAACTCCTGGAAGAGCACAAAAAGGATTTTAAAAATCAAATAAGAGAAGTAGAAGAAAAACTAACAGCTTGGTTAAAAAACAAAAAAGAAAAACACCCAAAAATATTCAGTGAAGAAAATTACCCTTTAAAAAAGTAGAATTGGTTAAATGGAAAAGAATTTCCAAGACTAAGTGAAGAACACAATTTCCTAAAAAGTAGAATTGGGAATGTGGAACTGAGACAAAAAGAGTCAAATAAAACAAAAACAGAAAAAAGTAGAAGAAAATGTGATATACCTCATTGGGGTAAATTACTAACCTGAAAAAGATATTTAGGAGTTAATTTAAGATTTAGGAGAGCTAATTTAAAAATTATGGGACTACCTGAAAGCCATGATCAAAAAGAAAAAAAAAAACCTAGATATTATCTCTCAAGAAATTATCAGGGAAAACTATTCTAGGACCAGAGGGTAAAAATAGTAATTGAAAGAATCCACTGATGTCCTAAAAGAGATCCCAAAATCAAAATTCTTTGGAATATTATAAATCAAATTCCAAAACATTTAAATCAAAAAGAAGATACTGCAAGAAATCAGAAAGAGACAATTTACATATAGAAGAGTCAGGATTACCAAGGATTTAGCAGCTTCTATAGTAAAGAATTTGGAAATATTATTGGCAAATGAAAGACCTTTTACAATGAAGGGAAACAAAGGAAGGAGGTGATCATCACTCAAACCTTACTACTTTGGATTTGACTCAGAGGGCATAATATACACACTCGATTAGATATCGAAATCTGCCTTACTTCTGTGGGGACATGAGAGGAGGAGAGGGCGAAAAAAAATAGGAGCTGATAGAAGAGAGGGCAGAGGTACTAATAAGAAGTAAAGCACAGGAGAACAGGGGCAGGAGAAAAGGAGAGAAAGGATAAGCAGGGGGAAAATAGAATGGAGGAAAATGTACAAATAACTCTGAGTGTGAATGGGAAGAACTCATATATAAAATGGAAATGGATAAGTTGGATTAAAAAACAGAATCCTACAATGTGTTATTTATAAGAAACACATTTGAAGCAGAGGAACACCGAGTAAATATAAATGGCTGGAACAAAATCTGTTATGTTTTAGTAGAAAAATTTTTTAAAAGCAGGGTAGCAATCATAATCTCAAACAAAGTAAAACAGAAATAGACCTAATTTAAAAAGGCAAGGAAAGAAATTTATATCTTGCTAAATAGACAATGAATAATATCAGTAACATCAACATATATGCATCAAATGGTGTAGCATCAAAATTTCTAAAGGAGAAATTAAATCAATTATAAAAGGAAATAGAAAAATCTTACTAATGAGGCGCCTCAACTTTGCTCTCTGAGAAACTTAAGGAAGTTAAGGTCAATATAATTTTAGAAAAATTAAATATTAGATCTTTGGAGAAAATTCAATGGAGATAGAAAGGAAAATATCTTTTCCTCAACAGAACATAGCCTCCATCAAAAACTGGCTATGTTTTAGGGCATAAAAACTCCACAGTCAAATACAGAAATATTAAGTGCATCTTTTTCAGATCATGATATGATTAAATTTATTTAATAAAGACTCATGGAAAGATAAAGTAAAAATTAACTGGAAATTAATTAATCTTAAAGAATGAATGGGTCAAAAAGCAAATCATACAAATAATAATTCCATTAAAGAGAATGCAACAATAAGATGACATACCAAAATTTATGGGTCTCACCCAAAGCAGTATGCAGGGGGAAATTTATATTTCTAAATGCTTACAGCAGTAAAACAGAGAGCATGCAACCAAAAATAATTAGAAAAAGAAATTTAAAACAACCAATTATATCAAAAGTGAAACCCTGAAAATCAAAGGAAAGATTAATAAAATTAAAAGTAGGATCTAGTTTCATGGGGAGGGGTAGGGCAGGTTACAGCCCGCAGTAAAATGGATAAACCATTGGTTAATTTTATTTAAAAAAGAAAAAAAGCACCAAATTGCCAGTTTCAAAAATGAAACAGGTGAATTCACCACCAGTGAAGAGGGAATTAAAACAATAATTAAAAGCCATTTTGTGTAATCATAAATCTTAAGTGAAATGGATGAATATGCCCAAATTAACAGAAAAGGGAATTAACAAGCCATCCATGAATTACCTAAGAAAAAATCCCCAGAGCCAAGATGTATTCAAAGTGAATTTAAATTCAAAGTGAATATAAAGAACAATTAATTCCAATACTTTATAAATTATTTGGAGAACTGGATGGAGGAGTTCTACCAAATTCCTTTTATGACACAGATATATTACTGATTCCTCTATCAGGAAGACACAAAACAGAGGGGAAAAAAAAAAACCTATAGATCAATTTCTCTAATATATGTTGATGCAAAACTTTTCAGTAAAATACTAGCAAGGAGATTACAGCAAGATATCACAAGGTTCATGCATCATGTGGGATTTACCAGGAATGCAGTATTAGGAAAATCAGTTTACTTGACTATATCAATAACAAAATCCACAAAAATCATATGATTATTTCAATAGATGCAGAAAAAAGCTTTTGACAAAATATAATACCTAATACTATTAAACATACACATGCACACAAAAGCATAGGAATAAATGGAGCTTTCTTTAAAATGATAAACAGTAGCTACCTTAAACCATCAACAAACATTATCTGTAATGGGGATGTTAGAAACCTTTTCAAGAGTAAAGCAAGGATGCCCATTATCCCCTAATATTCAATATTTAATAGAAATGCCATCTGTAGCAATAAAACAGAAAATAGAAATTGAAGGAATTAAATAAGCAGTGAAAAAACAAAACCATCATTCTTTCCAGGTTATATGATGGTATACTTAATAAATCCAAAAAAATCAACTTGAAAATAACAATATAAAATAAATCTGCATAAAATATTGGCCTTTTTATATACTACCAACAAAACTTAGCATGAAGAGATAGAAAGAGAAATTTCTTTTTTTTTTTTTT
>JAJPUD010014780.1:0-18923 GCA_023553655.1 Myrmecobius fasciatus
GATTTATTTTGTACCCTGCAACTTTGCTAAAGTTGTGAATTGTTTCTAGCAGTTTTTTAGTTGAGTCTCTAGGATTCTCTAAGTATACCATCATGTCATCTGCAAAGAGTGATAATTTGGTTTCTTCATTTCCTTCTCTGATTCCTTTAATCTCTTTTTCTTCTCTTACTGCCAAAGCTAACATTTCTAATACAATATTAAAGAGTAATGATGACATTGGGCAGCCTTGTTTCACTCCTAATCTTATTGGGAATGGTTCTAATTTGTCCCTGTTACAGATGATGCTTGCTGATCGTTTTAAATAGATGCTACAGATCATTTTGAGGAAAAGCCCACTTATTCCTATACTCTCTAGTGTTTTTAATAGGAATGGGTGTTGGATTTTATCAAATACTTTTTCTGCATCTATTAAGATAATATCATGATTTTTGTTAGTTTGGTTATTAATATAATTGATTATGCTGATAGCTTTCCTAATATTGAACTAGCCCTGCATTCTTGGTATAAATCCTACTTGGTCATGGTGTATTATTCTGGGAATGATTTTCTGTAATCTCTTTGCTAATATTTTATTTAAGATTTTTGCATCAATATTCATTAGGGAAATTTGTCTGTAGTGTTCTTTCTCTGTATTCACCCTACCTGGTTTAACTGTCAGCACCATATCTGTATCATGAAAGGAAATTGGTAGAAAATCTTCTTTTCTTATTTTTTCAAATAGTTTATATAATATTGGAGTTAATTGTTCTTTGAATGTTTGGTAGAATTCACATGTAAATCAATCTGGCCCTGGAGATTTTTTCTTAGGGAGTTGATTAATAGTATTCTATTTCTTTTTCTAAAATGGGGCTATTTAAATAATTTATTTCCTCTTCTGTTAATTTGGGGAATCTATGTTTTTGTAGATATTCCTCCATTTCATTTAGTTTATCAAATTGATCAGCATAAAGTTGAGGCTCTAATATCTACTTCATTGGAGGAAAGTTCTCCCTTTTCATTTTTGAGACTAACAATTTGATTTTCCTCTTTCCTTTTTCTAATTAAATTAACTCAAGGCTTATCTTTTTTGTTGTTTTTTTCATAAAATCAACTTTTAGTTTTCTTTATTAATTCAATAGTTTTCTTATTTTCAATTTTATTAATCTCCCCTTTTATTTTCAGAATTTCCAATTTGGTATTTAATTGAGGGTTTTTAATTTGCTCTTTTTCTAGCTTTTTAAATTGTAAGCCCAATTCATTGATATTCTCTTTCTCTATTTTATGCAAGTAAGCCTCTAGAGATATAAAATAACCCCTTATAATCGCTTTGGACATATCCCACAAATTTTGCTATGTTGTCTCATTATTGTCATTCTCCCGGATGAAATTATTGATTGTGTTTATGATTTGCTGTTTCACCCATTCATTCTTTAGGATTAGATTATTTAAATTCTAATTAATTTTTGGTCTATTTTCTCCTGGCCTTATATTGCATGTGATTTTTATTGCATCATGATCTGAAAAAGATGCATTTACTATTTCTGCCCTTCTGCATTTGATTTTAAGATTTTTATGCCCTAACACATGATCAATTTTTGTATAAGTTCCATGAACCACTGCGAAAAAAGTAAACTCCTTTCTGTCTCCATTTAATTTTCTCCAAAGATCTATCATACCTAACTTTTCTAACATTTTGTTTACCTCCCTAACTTCTTTCTTATTTATTTTGTGGTTTGATTTATCTAATTCTGAGAGAGCAAGGCTGAGATCCCCCACTAGTATTGTTTTGCTATCTATTTCTTCTTGCATCTCTCTTAACTTCTCCTCTAGGAATTTGGACGCTATGCCATTTTGGTGCATATATGTTTAGTACTGATATTGCTTCATTTTCTGTGTTACCCTTTAGTAAAATATAATTTACTTCCTTATCTCTTTTAATTAGATCTGTCTTTGCTTTTACTAGATCTGAGATCAGGATTGCTACCCCTGCTTTTTTTTTGTTCACCTGAAGCATAAAAGATTCTGCTACAGCCTGTATGTTTCTCTATGTTTTGCATGTGTTTCTGGTAAACAACACATTGTTGGATTCTCGTTTTTAATACAGTCTGCTGTGTGCTTCTGTTTTATGGGAGAGTTCATCACATTCACATTCACACTTAAAATAATTAAATCTGTATTTCCTGCCGTCTTATTTACCCAAAGTTATGTTTTTCTCTTTCCTTTCCCCTTTCTCACTTTTCCCTTCCCCGTTATTTTGCTTTTGATGACCACCTCCCTCAAACAGTCCTTTCCCCTTTAGTACTCCTCCCCTTTTTTATACTTTTCCCCTAATTCTTCTATTTTCCCTTTTATTAGTCTTTCCCTTTCTTTTCCCCCTTTCCCTCCTATTTCCTTATAAGGTGAGACAAGTTTCTTTGTAATACCAAATATGTCTGTTATTCTCTCAGAGCCTAATCTGATGAGAATAAGATTCCCACAATGTTCATTCCCCTGCCTTTTTTCCCTCAATTATATTAGGTTTTCTTTGCCTCTTCATGAGATTTTACCTTATTTTTAACCTTTTTTTAACCTTTTTTACCTCCTTTTTCCACCTTTTCTAGTATGATATGCCTTCTACCTCTAGTTTCTTTTTCATATTATCAAAATAAAATCAAATTATACCCCCCTTCTTTGAGTATACCCATAGTACAAATATAGTTTTCATGAGTCCTTTCCTTTTTACCCTTTTATGCTTCTCTTAAGTTCTGTGTTTGGAGGTGAAATTTTTTGTTCAGATCTGGTCTTTTCATTAGAAATAGGTGAAATTCACCTATATCATTAAATGTCCATCTTCTTCTCTGGAAGATAATGCTCATTCTAGCTAGATAGGTTATTCTTGGTTGTAATCCAAGTTCCTTTGCCTTTTGGAACATCTCATTCCAGGCCCTTCGATCCTTTTATGTGGAAGCTGAGAGATCGTAGATGATTCCAATTATAGTTCCTCAATATTTAAATTATTTCTTTCTAGCTGCTTGCATTATCTTTTCCTTACTGTGATAGTCCTGAATTTTTTCCACGATATTCCTTGGGGTTTTAATTTTGGGGTCTCTTTCAGGAAGTGATCGGTGAATTCTTTTGATGGCGATTTTGCCTTCTGATTCTAATACATCAGGGCAGTTTTCTTTCATGATTTCCTGGAAGATAGCATCTAGGTTCTTTTTTCATCATATCTTTCAGGAAGTCCAATAATCCTTAGATTGTGTCTTCTAGATCTATTTTCCAGATCAGCTGTTTTTCCTAGGAGAGAGTTCATATTTTCTTCTATTATTTCATTTTTTTTGTTTTTGTCTGAGTGATTTTTGAAATGTTATTGATCATTCACTTCCATTTGTTCAATTCTAATTTTTAATGTATTATTTTCTTCAGTTACCTTTTTTAGCTCCTTTTGTAATTGGCCAATTTGTTCATTGCATACTTTTTCCATTTCACCAATTTTGTTTTTCAGTGAATTGGTGTCTTATTCACATCTCTTTTGTAGGGCATTATATGCTTTTTCCATTCCTTCTTGCAATGATCTCATTTCATTTCCCCATTTTTCACTTAACTCTCTTTTGAGATTCTTTATGCAATCTTCCAGCAAAGCCTTGTGAAATGGGGATCAGGTCATGTCTCCCTTTGTGGCTTCCTCTGGAGTTGCTTTACCTTTATGAATCTTACGAACTGAGGTCTGTTCTCTCTCCATACAAGCTGCCTTTGGTGAGGTTCTTTTTTGTTTTTTATTCATTTTTTAAAAAAGCTTGAGGTCTGTTTAAAGCAGAGGAGTGACAGTTGCTTTAATTTGCTCTGGGGCAATTCGGATAATTAACTTCGGGTGCTGGGCTGGTTGGGTTAGGGACCAGTGTTTGCAGTGGGTTACAATCTACCTTTTACAAAAGGCAGATCTGCCAAAGCACCTGCCAGCAATCAGGGCAGAGTGTCCTAAGAGGCTGGAAGAAACTTCACAGGTATTTAGAATCTGCCACTGGGTCCTGGCCCGGCTTTCTGTCCTGTCTCCTGGAGCTGTATCTGAGCTCAGCGAACTGACTCCCTGCCCATATGAAACAGACCTACTCCGGAGTTCTTCCAAGCTAGCTTCTGCTGGCAATGTGTTGTCCAAATATTTAGAGGTGCTTTGACTCCAGAATCAGTTTAAAGGCTTAATCTGCTTTGGTTTGAGAGAAGATTAGAAGATTAGAGGAGGTTACAGAGAGTGTGAACTCCTCCATCTTGGCTCTGCCCCCTAAATATATTGATTTCAATGTTAATGTGATTTCACTGTACCTTCTTTACATGGTATCTTTGGTGTTGTTAGCTGAGATGAGTGGTTGGAATTAAAATGATGATCCTGCCTTGGACTGAAGGAAGCTAATTCAGTAATTCACATAGTGATAGTTTTCTCCATAACTTCCATCCAAGAAGTAATAAGCACCTATTATGTATAAGGCTAGTCCATATAATAATTTTTTTAAAAAAGTTAAATACAGTAATAGGGTTCTAATTTTAAAGCTAAAATGTCCATTAGAGAAATATCCAGAAATATCAAACACAGGGCTCATGGACCATATGGAGTCCATAATACTTGTGAGGGGAATGCAGACCAGACTAAGAAGGGGAAATATTTAACAAAAATAATAAAAATGTAATAAAACATAGGTAGTTAATTTGTGGATTTCAAAGTAAATATGTGCTCTACAGAAATCTCTACGTTTAGTGACCCCTGTTTCTATTTGAATTTGAGACTACTGATCTAGCCTATTTTAGAGATGAAGAAAGTAAGATTGAGAGAAGTGGTATTCTCTTACATTATGCAGGTATTAAATAATTATTGCAAAATTCATTGCTTTCATTCTGAAGGTGAGTTATTCATGATTGAGATATAAATTGTGCAGGTGCTAGCTTTTTCTTATTTTTCAATAGTCCCAGGAATATCCCTTCCCTCACCCTCATTTTCAGCTACCATAATATCCTCATTCTATGTACATACTTTAATGATTTTGTGATTTCAAGTCAACATCCACTTAATAAGTGCATTACTTTGGTGTGTGGCACTTTACTACAACTTATGGCCACAACGTTCTTATTGACCTTTGTGGAACATAGGTAATATGGCATCTTTCAAGGCTTGAATGATTTAGATTTGTAAAAACTACAGCTGATAATTTGAAGGTTATGTTGAAAATTGAGTGATAGGCCTTTTGGCCTATCTGTTTAATTCTCTAATTTGACACATTCACTGTGGTTGATACCATTTTGTAGTCAAGATACTGAAAGCTCCAGCAATTAATTTCCATTTGACCAATTATTTCAGCTTTGTTTGCTAAATTAAGATGAGAAATGGTGTCATCATATTATACCTTTGAAAATAGGTAAATTGGTTTAATTTTTTTTGTTTTTGCAGAGCTGCATTTTTTTCAGTGACTATAAGTTTAAAAAATGAGCTTATAGTTGAAAAGAGTAAAATGATGACAAATCGAAAGCTACATAGAACTTTACAAAAAAAGTTTTGATGACTCAGTTAATATTTACATATAAATTCTATTGAGGATTATTATACTTTATCCTAGGAAGAAACAGAATGAGAACTTTTGAAATAAAAGCATTCAGCAGTGTGTTTTTATAGAAGATACTATTATTTCTAGAACATATTTAATAATGAGCATAATCTATTGAAAAAAATGAAAGATTTCTTCCAAGACTTCTCAATGTTTCTTTTCTAAAGCCTAGAATAACAACCTACAGTTGGTTATATTTTATCTTCACTACTTTCCATCCTCTTTTTTTTCAGTTGGAAAGATCCTGATAGTTATAAAGAAAAATAGCCTTGAATATTCATAAGTCTAAAAACATTTGATTAGTGTTTAGAAAGTGACTTATTAAAGCCTTATGCAAAGGGATGTTCCTGACTCTACTCAATCAATCTTATTTTTGTAGAATTATATATTCTTTTTAGTTACCGTTGTATTAAAAATGTGATAAACTGAAATTTAGGTTTATGAAGCAATCTTGCCATAAGTTTAGGGGAAGGTTTTTGTTCATTGTTTTGAACTGCAATGTTATCAGTAAGTCCTGAAAATGTGGGAAATTAAGTGAGACCTAGAATCATCAATGATGGATGGAGTTCAATTTTAATCATACCTATAAAAGGATCTCTGCTATAATACACCTTCCAATCTTTGGGTAAAAATTCCAAATGAAGAATGCTCCCTTATTTCCTGAGGTAAATCATTTCAATTTAAGATAATTCTAATTACTAGGAAACTTTTTCCCTACTAAGACCCAAACTGAGCTCACTGCAACTTAGGATCATATAATAAGAGCTGAAAGAGAATCCAGTCACTGAATCCAGCACCCTCATTTTGTAATTGAAGAAACAGAGGCTCAGAGAGGTTAAGTGACTTGCTTAGAATCTCAGAGCTGATAAGTATCTAGTAAGGCAAGATTTACATTCAAATCTACCATTCCATCCACTACCTATTTTGCCTAGTATATTCTACCTATTGTTCCTGATTCTGTTTTCTAGAATGCAAAAGAACAAAGCCAATTCTTCTTTGATTTGTTAGCTCCTCAAAAAATGAAGGTATATCAGTGAAATGAGCAAAACCAGGAGATCATTGTACATGGCAACAAGATTATATGATGATCAATTTTGATGATCAGATATGATGAGAGGACAGTGGGAACTGAGTGTGAACCACAACATAGCATTTTCACTCATTCTGTTATTTGCTTGCTTTTTTTTCTTTCTCAGTTTTTTCCTTCTTGATCCAGTTTCTTTTTGTGCAGAAAAATAACTGTATATGTATACTCATATTGGATTTAACATATATTTTAACATATTTAGCATGTATTGGATTACCTGTCATCTGGCGGATGCGGTAGGAGGAAGAAGGGGAAAATTTGGAACAGAACGTTTTTCAAGGGTCAATATTTTGTAAATAAAAAGCTTTAATAAAAAAAAAACCTGAAGGCATATACTAAGTTCTCTCCTAGGATATTTCTTCTTCAGGTTAAACATGCTTAGTCCCTTTTATAAATCCTTTAGTGACATGATTTTTGAAGCCCTTCACCATCTTGATGATATTGACCTCATAAGGAAGATGCTAGATACTATCAGATTATTTACATGCTCAATCAATTTAAATACTTCAGGATTAACTTCTTCTGTGAATCCAAGATCTGTGTTTTTATTTTATGGAAAAAATATTTATTGATAGGGAAAAGTTTTCAGATTTGAGGGGATTCTTTTTAATAAAAATGAGAATTTAAGTATATCACATTTTTAGTTATCAGAGTTATTACTTTCTTATCAGAGCACAGTCAAATAAATTGACTTTTGATTCTGTTTCTGTTAACCAAAACCTTAATTTTTGTTATAGTTTTTATAAGATATCCGTATGTCATATTTGGCATTCAGTTTATTTCTTGGTTTGGTGATTGGGAATAGAACCTGATTGGCAATGTTGGGAATAGATCCTGATTAACAGAGATATGTTTTTATAAATGAAAATATTATTTCTGAGAATGTTTAGTTAAACTAGGATGTTTCTCTGAGGGTATACCAGAGGATTCTTTTTTTCCTGAGACAATCAGGGTTAAGTGACTAGGCTAGGGTCACATAGCTAGTACAAGTATGAAGCTGATTTCAAAATCAAGTCCTCCTGTGTCCAAAGGGCAGAGCTCAGTAGAGCTGCTTAACTTCATCCTGGGAATTCTTTTACATAACTTCTCCCAGACCCCAAACACCATGTAGGGCAGTTGGGGTTAAGTGACTTGCCAAGGGTCACACAGCTAGTAATCATTAAGCAGGCTGCTTTTGAATTTAGGTCTTCCTGAGGTCAGCACCACTGCTCTATCCACTGTGCCATCTAGCTGCCCCTTAAATAACATAGAAGACTATGTCTCCAAATTGTACAAAAGCAGGATTTTTTTTTTAACTTTGGGCTAATGAACCTCAGTGTTACTAAAACAAATTTTTGGGAATCTTTGAATGTCAAATGTAGGCTTATGGGTTATATTTCTAATATATTTAGGCATCATCATCTACAGGTCATAATCCAATTACCAGATGGGAAATTTCATAACATGATTCTTCCAGCCATGTTGAAAGGACTGCTTAAATCATTATTAATTCTTGTTTGTCAGAAATTCTTTGTTTAATGCTTTGTGCAAACCTATTTCAGTTGCCTGTTCCAATATGTACTTAAGAAAGAGGAAGTAACATTAGACACACAAAGGAAATGACTTGGCAAAGATCACATAAGCTTTTGAACGACAAAGCTGGAATTTGAACCTGTTTTTTTTTTTTCCTCCAACAACATACTGCTTTCTTTTATGTATATAAAACATACATGCTTACTTTGATTATATATGCTATGTAGTATGGTGGGAAAAGTGCTATACTTGGAGACAAGAAGACCTGAGTTCAAATACAATCTCAGATACTTGACAGCTGTGTGACCCTGGATATATCACACATTTGTAGGTGTGTGGATCTGTAAAATAGGGATGATAATAATGGCATCTGCCCCACTCCCCCACAGTTGTTTTGGGGATGAAATAGGGTAATATTTATTTTTATAACATTTTATTAATCCAAATACATGCAAAATAGTTTTCAACATTCATTTTTGCAAAATCTTGTGTTTCAAAATTTTCTCCCTCTCTTTCACTACCTCTCCTCCTCAAGATATCAAGCAATCCAATATAGAGTAAACATATGCCTTTCTTCAAAATATATTTTCATATTCATCATTCACAGGTAAAATAAGGGAAATTATATCACAAGAAGAGGCAAAGAAAACCTATTATAATTAAGGGAAAGAAGGGAAGGGGATGAGCATTGTGTGAATCTTACTCTCATCAGATTTGGCTCTGAGAGAATAGCAGGTATATTTGGTATCACAAAGAAACTTGTCTTACCTTATTAGGAAATAGAAGGGAAAGACTAATAGAAGGGAAAACAAGAGTTAGGGAAAAGGTGTAAGAAAGGGTGTGGGGCTCTAAAGGGGAAGGACTGTTTGAGGGAGGTGGTTATAAAAAGCAAAATAATAGGGAGGAGGGAAGGGGAATAGGAAAGAGAAAAGCATAGCTTAGGGTAAATAAGATGGCAGGAAATACAGAATTAGTTATTTTAACTGTGAATGTGAATGAAATGAACTTTCCCATAAAATGGAACTGGATAGCAGGCTGGATTAAAAGCCAGAATCCAACAATATACTGTTTACAAGAAAAAAATTTAAAGCATAATAACACATACAGAGTGAAGGTAAAGGGCTGGAGCAGAATCTATTATGCTTCAGGTGAACAACAACAACAAAAAAAAAAAAAAACAGGGGTAGCAATCCTGATCTCATATCAAGTAAAAGCCAAGATAGATCTAATTAAAAGAAAAAAAAGAAGGAAACTATATCTTACTAAAGGGTAACATAGATAGTGAAGCAATATCAATACTAAACATATATGTACCAAGTGGTAGAGCATCCAAATTCCTACAGGAGAAATTAACAGAGATGTAAGAAGAAATAGACAACAAAACTATGATAGTGGGGGATCTCAACCCCCCTCTCTCAGAACTAGATAAATCAAACCACAAAATAAATAAGAAAAAAAGTTAAGGAAGTAAATAAAATGTTAGAAAAGTTAGGTATGATAGATCTTTGGAGAAACTTGAATGGACACAGAAAGGAGTTTACTTTTTTCTCAGAGGTACATGGAACTTATACAAAAATTGACCATGTGTTAGGACATAAAAACCTCAAAATCAAATGCAGGAAGGCAGAAATAGTAAAATCATGATGCAATAAAAATCACATGTAATATAAGGCCAGGAGAAAATAGACTAAAAAGTGCTTGGAAACTAAATAATCTCATCTTAAAGAACGAATGGATGAAATGGCAAATGACAGACACAATTATTAATTTCATCCAGGAGAATGACAGTAATGAGACAACATACCAAAATTTGTGGGATATGTCCAAAGCGATTATAAGGGGAAATTTTATATTTCTAGATGCTTACTTTCATAAAATATAGAGAGAAAATCAATGAATTGAGCTTCCAAGTAAAAAAGAAAGAAAAAGAGCAAATTAAAAACCCCCAATCAAATACCAAACTTGAAATTATAAAAATAAAAAGAGAGATTAATAAAATTGAAAGTAAAAAAAACTATTGAATTAATAAAACTAAAAGTTGGTTTTATGAAAAAACCAACAAAATAAATAAACCTCTAGTTAATTTGATTAGAAAAAGGAAAGAGGAAAATCAAATTGTTAGTCTCAAAAATGATAAGGGAGAATTTTCCACCAATGAAGAGGAAATTAGTGCAATAATTAGGAGTTACTTTGTCCAACTTTATGCCAATACATTTGATAACCTAAGTGAAATGGAGGAATATCTACAAAAATATAGATCGCCTAGATTAACAGAAGAGGAAATAAATTGCTTAAATAATGTCATTTTAGAAAAAGAAAACAGAACAAGTCATTAATCAACTCCCTAAGAAAAAATCCCCATGACCAGATGGATTTATATGTGAATTATATCAAACATTTAATTTGAAAAAATAGGGAATGAAGGACTTTTACCAAATTCCTTTTATGACACAGTCATGGTACTGATACCTAAACCAGGTAAAATAAAAACAGAGAAAAAAATATAGTATATATTGATGCAAAAATCTTAAATAAAATATTAGCAAAGAGATTACAGAAAATCATTCCCAGGATAATACACTATGACCAAGTAGGATTTATACCAAGAATGCAGGGCTAGTTCAATATTAGGAAAACTATTAGCATAATTTACTATATCAATAACCAGATGAACAAAAAACATGATTATCTCAATAGATGCAGAAAAAGCATTTGATAAAATCCAACATCCATTCCTATTAAAAACACTGGAGAATATAGGAATAAATGGACTTTTCCTTAAAATAGTCAGTAGCATCTATTGAAAACTATCAGCTAACATCATATGTAATGGTGATAAACTGGAACCATTCCCAATAAGATCAGGGGTGAAACAAGGTTGCCCACTATCATCATTACTGTTCAGTATTGTATTAGAAATGCTAGGTTTGGCAATAAGACAAGAAAAAGAGATTAAAGGAATTGGAGTAGGTCATGAGGAAACCAAATTATCACTCTTTGCAGATGATATGATGATCTACTTAGAGAACCCTAGAGAATCAACTAAAAAATTATTGGAATTAATCCACAACTTTAGCAAAGTTGCAGGATACAAAAAAAATCCACATAAATCATCAGCATTTTTATACATCACTAACAAAATCCAACAGCAAGAGATACAAAGAGAAATTTCATTCAGAATAACTGTTGATAGTATAAAATGTTTGGGAATTTATCTGCCAAAGGAAAGTCAGGAACTATATGAGCAAAACTACAAAACATTATCCACACAAATGAAGTCAGATATAAACAATTGGAAAAATAACATGTGTTCTTGGATAGGTCCAGCGAATATAATAAAGATGACAATACTACTTAAACTAATCTATTTATTTATTGCTGTGCCAAAAAACTCCCAAGAAATTATTTTACTGACCTAGAAAAAATAACCAAATTTTTCTGGAAGGACAGAAAGTCAAGAATTTCAAGGGAATTAATGGAAAAAAAAAGGCTGATGAAGGTGGCCTTGCTGTACCAGATCTAAAACTATATTATAAAGCAGCAGTCATCAAAACCATTTGGTACTGGATAAGAAAGAGTAGCTGATAAGTGCAATAGGTTATGATCACAGGACATAATGGTCAATGACTATAGTAGTTTAGTGTTTGACAAATTTGAAGACCCTAACTTTTGGGATAAGAACTCACTATTTGACAAAAACTGCAGGGAAAATTGGAAACTACTATGGTAGAAACTACTTGCTCATTGACTCACACTTAACACTGTATACCAAGATAAGGTTGAAATGAATTCATGATCTAGACATAAAGAATGATTATAAACAAATTAGAAGAACGTAGGATGGTTTACCTCTAAGATCTGTGGAGGAGGAACTTGTGACCAAAGAAGAACTAGAGATCATTATTAATCATAAAACAGATAATTTTGATTATATCAAGTTAAAAATTTTTGTACAAAGAAAAACAAATGCAGACAAGATTAAAAGGGACACAATAAACTGGGAAAACATTTTTACATTCAAAGGTTCTGATAAAAGTCTCATTTCTAAAATATATAGGGAATTGACTCAAATTTATAAGAATTCAAGCCATTCTCCAATCAATAAATGGTCAAAGGATATGAACAGACAATTTTCAGATGGAGAAATTGAAACTATTTCTAGTCATATGAGAAAGTGCTCCAAATCACTATTGATCAGAGAAATGGAAATTAAGACAACTCTGAGATATCACTACACACCTGTCAGATTGGCTAAAATGACAGGAAAAGAAAATGATGAATGTTGGAGGGGATGTGGGAAGGCTGGGACACTGATGCATTGTTAGTGGAACTGTGAATGGATCCAACCATTTGGGAGAGCAATTTGGAACTATGCTCAAAAAGTTATCAAACTGTGCATACCCTTTGACCCAGCAATGTTTCTACTGGGCCTATATCCCAAAGAGATCTTAAAGGAAGGAAAGGGCCCCATATGTGCAAGAATGTTTGTGGCTGCCCTTTTTGTAGTGGCTAGAAACTGGAAACTGAATGGATGCCCATCAATTGGAGAGTGGCTGAACAAATTATGACATATGGATGTTATGGAATATTATTGTTCTATAAGAAACAACCAATAAGATCATTTCAGAAAGGCCTGGAGAGACTTGCATGAACTGATGCTAAGTGAAATGAGCAGAACCAGGAGAAAATTATACACAGCAACAAGACTATATGATGATCGATTTTGATGGACATGGTTCTCTTCAACAATGAGGTGATTCAAACCAGTTCCTATTGTTCAGTAATGAAGAAAGCCATATACACCTAGAGATAGGTCTGTGGGAACTGAGTATGGACCATAACATAGTATTTCAATGTTTTCTGGTAACGTTTGCTTGCAACTTGTTTTCTTCTTAGGTTGTTTTTTTTTTTCTTTTTCAAGATCCGATTTTTTTTTGCAGCAAGATAATCTTATAGTTATGTATACATATATTGGATTCATCATATATTTTAACATATTTAACATGTATTAGACTCTTTGCCATCTAGGGGAGGAGGTGGGGGAAGGAAGGGAAGAATTTGGAACAAAAAATTTTGCAAAGGCCAATGTAGAAAAATTACTCATATGATCTGCAAATAAAAAGCTTTAACAAAAAATAAAAAAAAAGAAAATTGTTCATATCCTTTGACTTTGTATCAATTGGTATAAATCTGAGTCAGTTCTCTCTATATTTTAGAAATGAGGCCTTTATCAGAAATATTAGCTATAAAACACCTCAGCTTTCCGTTGTTCCTTCTAATTTTGTCTGCGTTGGTTTTGTTTGTGCAAAACCTTTAATTTAATGTAATGAAAATTATCTATTTTGCATTTCATAATGTTCTCTAATTCTTTTTTGGCCATAAATTCCTCCTTCTCCAAAGATTTGACTCGTAAACTATACCTTGCCCTCCTAATTTGCTTATACTATCACCCTTTATATCTAAATCATGAACTCATATCAGTCTTATCTTGATATAAGGCATTAGATGGTAATTAATGTCTAGTTTCTGCCATACTATTTTCCAGTTTTCCCAGCAATTTTTGTCAGATGGTGAGTTCTTATTCTAGAAGCTTTGGCTTTATCATACACTAGATTACTATAGTAATGAACTATTGTGTTTTGTGGACCTAATCTATTTCACTGATCTACTCTTCTATTTCTTAGATAGTAGCAGATGGTTTTGATGACCTCTGCTTTATAATATAGTTCTATGTGTGGTACAGCTAGGCTACTTTTGTTTGCATTTTTTCATTAATTCCCTTAAAATTCTTGACTTTTTTGTTCTTCTAGATGAAATGAGACAATGTTTATAAAGTGCTTTGCAGACTTCAAAGTATTATATAAATACTAGCTATTATCATTATATTGCTATTATTCTTGTTACTGTTTTTTGCCAGTATAAATCTCAATCCACCCATGCATTCTCAAATTGTCCTGGTTTTACCCATGTTCTTTCATAAATCCTACATGGAGTATTTACCCCATGTTCTATAGAGTTTTTTCCTAGGTCTTTTAATATTTTGCAGATACTAAAACCATATTAACACTACTCATCTGTTATTTGATGTTTTGTCTATATGACTGGTCCACTTCCTTTTGTAATCACATGACTTTACTGATGTCTTTCATGCCACTTATGATCATAGAGAATTATGAAAGGATGGCACTTTTGAGATTATCTAATCCAAATCTCCTCATTCTACAGATGAGACCAAAGAAAGGCTGATTGCTTTGCCCAGGATCACACAGATAGAATTTTTAAATAAGTGGTCTTTTTCATGGTACTATTTTCTTGTATTCAAATCAATATTGAATTTGTGGCGCATTTAGGTCACTTGCAATTTCAGTTTGTTTGAGATGATGTACACTTCATAATTGACATGCATAGAGGTAGTTATATACATATGTTCATATACTTAGCCATGTATAAAAATAAGGAAGGTATCTCAAAAGAGTAGTTTTAAGCTTTAAAGCTTAAAAGTATTTTTGGAACACCATGCATATTAAGTACACATGTTTCCATATGAAATTTACTGTAGCATCCTTTGACCACTTAGTAATAGTTATAACGATGATAACAATAGATAAAATTTATATAGCACTTGAAGATTTGTGCTACTCTTTAACCTTTGTTCTAACATGAAATAGTAATTTCTCTTTGTCAGCCATACTTATTAACATTCATATAAAACAGAAAGGCTTATTTCCTGGGTGTTTTGAGGTCTAGTCCTAATTTTATTCCAAAAAAAGTTTACATAAGATAAAGCATATATTGATGGATAGTTTCTTATAAAGTTATTATTCAGGAAAAAAAATATTTAAAAAGAAGTGTTTTTTTCTCCAATTTTCCTGTCCTCTTTGCCTTTGCTTATTTCTATATTTTTTAGTTTTCCCAAAGACTTGTTGCCAGAAGATAGAATGTAGGTCTTTTAAAAAAATTTTCAACAGTATTTTACATGTAAAGATAATTTTCAACATTTGTTTTTATCAGACTTTGTGTTCCAAATTTTCCTCCCTCCTTACCTTATCTCTTCCCCAAAACAGGAAGTAACCTGATATAGTTTAAATGTATTCACTTCTTTTAAGCATATTTATATATTTATCAGGTTATACAAGAAAATATAGACCAAAAGGGAAAAAAATGAGAAAGGAAGAAAACCAAACACATAAGCAAAAAGTAAATATAGTATGCTCTGATCCATATTCAATCTCTAATAGTTCTCTCTCTCTGGATGGGGATGATATTTTCCATCACAAGTCTATTGGAATCACCTCAAATGATCTCATTGTTAAGAACCAAACCCATCACAGTTTCATCATATAATCTACTTGTTACTATATGCAATGTTCTCCTGGTTCTGCTCACTTCATTCAGCATCAGTTCATACAAATCTTTCCAGGATTTTCTGAAATCAGCCTGCTCATCATTTGCTGTAGAACAATATATTTCATTATATTCATATATCATAAATTATTGTCATTCCCAAATTGATGGGCATTTACTCAATTTCCACTTCCTTGCTCCTACAAAAAGGCCACCTGGCTGTCTTTTTGTGGCTCCTACACACACACACACACACACACACACACACACACACACATGCACATACATCCACAAACTCACACATACATATACACACATATATATACATAGAGACTCTGGAGAGGGAGTGTAAATATACATATATATGCATATATATGGCTATTAAATGTTTATGGAGTATATTAATAAAATTACATGAAAGAAAGCATCATTTAATGAACCCAAGCCAATAGATAAGACAATAATGAAATGTAGAATATTAATGTATTATTTTTGGTGCCTGCACTACCATTAACTTCTAATATGATTTTGAAGAGTAACATTGTTTAAGATTCAATGATTTCATTGGATGAATTTTTAAGAGATTCACAGATGATTAGAACTGGAAAAGAATTGAGAGAGTATCTTGTCTAATACCTTTCAATTGAAAGATGAGGAAACTAAGGCCCAAAGTCATTAAGCAACTTCCTCCAAATCACAGGAGGTAGAAGAATTGGGATTCAATGAAATGGCAGCAAATGAGAAGTAATGCTTTAATCACACTTTAGTCACAGAATACAGAGACAGACTGTGTAGGTACAGGATATAAGTAGGAAAATAAAGCAGGTAGCATAGGAAGGGAGAGATATTATGAGTCACTAATCTATTTCTTTAATGACTTTCTTAAGATATATCTTTAATAGTAGAACCTCTGAGTCAAAGGAGTTAGATATCTTATTTACTACCCTGCATTCCAAAATGGTTTCAAAAATGACTGTATTGTCAAAGTTCCATGAGCAATACATTAGTATTACTATGCTTATTTTTCCTTAAGGGACAGGTAGGTGACACAATGGATAGAGCATGGGACCTTGAGTCAGAAATATCTGAGTTCATTCTAATCTATCCTCAGACTGTGTAACCCTGAGAAAGTCATTTAACCCTGTTTACCTCAGTTTTCTCATCTGTAAAATGAGCTCGAGAAAATGGAAAACTATTCCAGTATCTTTGTCAAGAAAACCTTAAAAGAGGACACAACGAATTGCACATGACTGAACAACAAATTTTTCTACAACCTTTATGGCATTGACTACTCTCATCTTTTTTCATCTTTGCCAATTTACCTGGGGCAAGGTACTATCTCAGAATTGTTTTAATTTGTATATTTCTTGCTAATAATTTTCTTGGGCATTTTTTCATATGATTGGTAATTTTTAATTTCTTTAATAATTTTGTTCATAATGTATGATTGCTTCTCTATTGTGGCATTGCTTGTGTTTTTACATATGTACATGTATGTATGCATACACATACCTGTTGACTTTTGTTCATCTGTCATCTATATATGTAGAATATGGAATTCTTATCTGAGAAATTTGATTCAGAGATCCTCTCCCCAATTTAGCCTTTCCTTTTCTTGTCCTAGACACATTAATTTTGTTTGTGATGAAGCTTTTCACTTTCATATAATTAAAATTATATTTTGTATACTTTGCAACTGCTGCTAGGTCTTTTTTGGTTAAAATATTGTAACTCGATAAGGTATGAAAGCCATATAATTTCTCATGATTACTTTATAGCATAGAAAGCAAGGATCAGATTGAAGTTGTTTATGATTTTTTCTTTATGACATTTTCTAAGGGAAATCTGTTTAGAATCATGTGATCTCAGATAGTATTCTTTAGAGTTTGTATTATACAAATGAGTATTTATATTACAAATGCTTAATTTTTTTTATTATGATAGACTTCTCCAAATAATGAAAGATAAATTAATGATTACAAGATTTATGGCCAAAAGAATTAATTAAATAGATACCCAACTGATTTCTACACATTCTCATGAATAAATTAATTATCCTAGAAATCTGTGGGTATTCCCTAGGCAAAGTGTAACATTAATTTGCAAAAACACTAGAGAATACATTGTATTCTTCCAGGCTCATGATTTTTTTTTTTAATTTGGAACTTCTAAACATAGTTTTCAAAGGAAAAGACAATTTGTTCTTTCTCATGCCAATGTAGAAAAAAAGTTAAAAAATTAATATGAGCCATTTATCACATTCTTCACAAATAAATATTAATTTTAAAAATTTTCTAATAATAGCTTTTTATTTCCCAAAATACAGATAAAAATATTTTCTTGCACAACTTTGTGTTCCAAATTTTTCTCCCTCCTTTCCTACCTCTTCCCTCTCCTGGACAGCAAGTAATCCAATACAGGTTAAACATGTGCAATTCTCCTAACCATAGCATAATAATTATTGAACACTTAGGATGTATAATAATGCATTAGATAGTATAAATAAATTTGTTTCAAATAGTGTTATGAATATTTTGGAAATCAAGAAAATATAACTCAAGACTTGTTTTGATGATTTAAATACATTTAATTAAATTACAATTAATTACAATAATCTGAAGTAATACATTTTATCTCTTGTGTTTTTTGTTTATTCATTTAAAAATTCTTCAGAGTGTTACCCTAATTTTTTTCTGTTTAGATATTATGAGCCTCATTTATTCTTACATCTTCTTTTTTTCAGGTAGATCTGGATAGGAGATACTAATTCCTTTTCTCTCAATAATTTTTCATCATTCTTCCTCTTTCTTTCTTTCCCTTTTATAATATGTAAAATGAAAAAGATAATAGATGGCTTTTGGTGATTTATCTGCTCACCCTTATATTTGATGGGTAAATTCATGCTATCATGCTTATTTATCATAGAGGTGATTGTTAGTGTCAGCCCTGGTACTCCTAGTTTATGAAATAAAGAGGGAACCACAAAAACATTCTTTTGAGTCAAGTGATTGTATATGAAGAGAAATCTGGGCTCTCAAAAATTGCCACTAGATCACAAATTTTGGCAGATCCTTCCAAAGTAAAAAGGTTTTGAGACAATCCAAGTGATTGTGCTGTCTATTCCCTAAGGAGTAGCCTAGCTAACCTCAAAATTAATCCAACATCAGATTCGTTTCAGAATGGTTTCTTTTTTCATAACATTAGTTTTCAACAACCTATGTCAGAGATAGTAATCTACCCAGGAAAGAAGAGATCCTTAATTATCTTATTTCAAAACAAAGCTCCTCTCCCAGCAAAACTCTAAGAAGGAATCATAGCTACTAGTGTACTTTTTCTTTTTGGTGGAGACATATACCCAGAGAGAGGAGAGAAGACAAAGGAAGGTGGAGGGGATGGGTGTGATAGAGAGAGAGAGAGAGAGAGAGAGAGAG